>JAVTVY010035071.1:0-14745 GCA_036873755.1 Hanleya hanleyi | reverse complement strand
CAAAAGTCTAAACTGCAATAATTAGGACAAAAATTCATATTTAATGTCATATTTCTTAAATAGCACATGCACATCGTCAAATCACATTGAACTTGGGTAGCAAGTGTCAAACTCATCCAATGAAAGCTGACAGCTTCAGAAAACTTTCCATGTACAGGTGTACATGTATATACATGTACATTATTATTGGCAGATTACTTAGACAAACCCTCAAAATTTGAACAAAAATTAATATTTCATCTCCTAAATAGCACAGGTACATCTTCTAATCATAAGAAACATGTGTACCAAGTTTCATAATCATTTAATGACAGCTGACAACTGCAGCAAACTGTGGTGTACAGATGTACATGTGCACTTCAGCTGAACGCAAAACTCTATCATTTGCCATAATTTGGAGAAAAATTAATATTTCATCTCAAAAATAGCACAGGTACATTCTCTAATCATAAGAAACATGTGTACCAAGTTTTGTAATCATCCAATGAGAGCTGACAACTGCAGCAAACTTACCATGTACATGTATACATATAGAGGCCTACATGTACATTTCACCTAAACAGAAAACTCATTCATTTGCCATAATTTGGAGAAAAATTAATATTTCTTCTCAAAAATAGCACAGGTACATCCTCTAATCATAAGAACCATGTGTACCAAGTTTCATAACCATCCAATGAGAGCTGACAACTGCAACAAACTTTCTAAGTACAGATGTACATGTGCACTTCAGCTAAACGCAAAACTCTATCATAGGGATTTTAACATTGGAGCACCCCAGGGGTAGTACCCCCAGGTGGCATACCTACCCCCCAGATTTTTTGATTTTTTAAATATTTTTTCTAATTTTTCTCGATTTTTTTTTAATTTGCTAAACCAAAAACCTTATCATTTCCAGGCAGGGGACACCGACACCAACACCGACGACGACATCCTCTTTCCCCCCTCACAATATCTCCCCTTTACTTCGTAAGGCGAGATAAAAATGTACAGAATAATGAGCAAAATATCAAGAACTATGTAGATGCATTGGTGCTTTTAATAATTTATTGGATCAATGCTGTAGGAGTATTATGCGACGATTGAAATCAGGGTACAGGAAATCTCTTGGCTTCCATGCATTTTGTGATATCATATTAATTAATTACAAAAGCGCATTACAGAAACAGAGTACATGAGGGATAACTCAGCATGTAGTAACAGATTACAAGATACAATAAAGAAGAAAACTCAACATGTAGTAACAGATTACAATATATCTAGAAGTTAGTTAAATTGTTGGTGCTCAGAGTACTGTTCATTATAGTGTCTGATGCTTGGAATCACGCTCAACCCGTGTGAAAGAAGGGCAGAAGAGAGCTGATGACATTGGAGATTCCACTTTCAAGTGCAGTGTTCCGAGTGTACATAACAAAACAGTTGACATGTTTGATAGATTTTGATGTCAGAACATTCACAGTAAATAAATTTTAGTTTACTCATCGTCTTTTACAGTGTAAGACATGTGCACTTAATTTTGTGGATTGACATCAATCGACACGCTGACCAATGATGTTCCATCTGTTCATGGATCAAGCAGTCCCAAACATAGTGTCAGTTGCTTTAAGGCAAGGGAGACTACTAGCAGTATGGTGGAGGAGAGCAATATAGAGTAAGGGAGATAACTCACCATAGCCCTGAACCTTTCCTGGCCGGCCGTGTCCCAGACCTGCAGCTTGACTCGGTAACTTTCTATGGTCCTGCAGAGATAAACTTCACACATTTGAATGATGAAAAGCAAGTTTAACTTTCGATAAGAAGAGAAACCAGTGAAATAATTTTCTTCTACAGCATCAGACGAATCTGGAGACTTGAGAGTAACTAGTGGAATAACGGTTTTGAAGTGTACCCATACTTATAAATTACGCCTTTGATGCTTTCATCCTCATTGATGTGGTCAATGTATTCCCCAAACTACATGCAAAGTTATACTCCATGGGTGAAAATTAGAATTGTATATAATTACTGTTCTTACATACTTACTGATAAGACAGTTTGATGGTTTTAAATTCCATGATTGCTGTATGATATCCAATAGGGGTGAAACCCGATGATGTTTTATCTCACTTCTATCCCATGATGAAATGTAGGCATCAGCATCCATGACAATTAAATGACAGGTGCAGATCGTAATGCAATTCAATTAGTCCGTCCCCTCCCTCATGTAAAAAATAGCAACTTAATTTCAGATCGAGGTCCCTGGACAGAAGAGCATGCTTTAATTTGATGTATCGAGTTACATATAGGGCTTTGCACCATGCGCGAGCGTACTGCGAGTTGATAATTTAATTAGTTTTGTTTTTCATAAGTGATGCTAGGTTTCTGAGTAAGTAATTTCCTGTAATGCAGATAATTGAATGCACAAATCATCACGTGATCGAAAGAGCTTTGATACGTCATCGGGGGTTTAGGTTCATTATTTTTATGATAATTTCTTGGTGAATACATGTACTAGTACTGATCGGTGCTTTACCATGTTCACATGTACCCAGAATAGGTTATCCTATAAATACTTGAATATCAACCTCTCTAATAATTCAACCCCCCTATCAAAATTCAACAACCCCAAATTTCAGAAGAAAAATTCAATCAGTGGTTCTAATAAACCTGATCACCCTCTAAAATCATTGAAACAATGAAGAAGTAACTGCATTATATGCATAATTTTAAAAAATATTTTTCCAACTGCATGTTCTAATAAATTTAATCACTCTCAGACTTTTTGGTTGAAAATTTCACTTCCTGTGATTGAATTATTGGAGGGATTACTGTAATCAAACTATGATCTGACTAAAAGCTGCACGTGTAGTTTCTTGTCACTCTGTCAGCAGATGTAGAAATCAAGTAAACTTGTAGTAAACTTACATCTTATAAGTGAAGAATGATGCCCCAATGGTGGGGCTGACATGTTGACTGAACATGTTTCCCACATAACGGATCACCACACTTGTCTTACCCACACCTACAACACAGAGAAAATACACAAGTCTGAAATTTTACTTAAAAGTAGGCCTATAAGTTTTGGATGCACCTGTATGTTCCTGGAGCATTTTAGTTAATGAAAATTGTAGCATTAGATCTGTTCAGTTAAAAGTAGGTTCCCCAGCTCCTCCCCCTCCCCTCCCCTTCCCCGTCATGATATAGCTGAAAGAATGTTGATAGCGACGTTGAAAACCCTATTCACTCACTCACTCACTACTCAATGATGTATTTTGTCTTGCAAAGAAGACCTTATACATGGATAAAATACTGCAAGTACCCTATTTCTTCTAATTTTTCGAACAGTATTTTTAGACACAGAAGCAGAAAAAAAAAAATCTTTATGTCAATTGAGGCTAAATACTGGGGCATGAAATGTTTAGTGTGTTGCTAGACAGATTTGCTGCTTAATACAGTCATACACCAATCTGATTAAAACTCAGACTTAATAACCGCTCCTATATCTGACATGTCGCTAATTAAGATCTGGGACAGTTCCTATCTTAAATCTGTCGCGCATGTTAGACTGGCGACCAATCACAGTGCAGCCTCAACAGGCGAAGAGCTGCCTATTGGCGCTTTCCATTTGGAGGCAACGCCAGCATTACTCCGGCACAGTAAATGGAACGTGCACAATGAAGGCATTGCCAGCGGTCACGCCGCCTACGCGAAATGGAAAGCGCCCTATATTCAGTGGCGGCCAAGTTCAAGGGCGAGATCGAAGATTATGGTGTGCTATGAATTTGACGTGCCCGCATTAAAGCAGGAGGAACTGCAGATGCTTTCTTGCATGCAACGTAAAAGACACTGTAGAGCCGTTCTTCCTACCGGCGACGGGAAATCTTTATGTTGCCGAGTGTACGGACGAGACGCAGAAAAATCCAACCCCCTTGCAGGCGGCTGACGAAGTTCTTGCTGTCGACTCCAGTCCATGAGCGATCACCGAAGATTATTATTCGCTCCCCGTTGCTCTCTTCAATGACAGACCAGGTTAAAAAATTCAAGGATATTTCTTGCACTGCTGGATATATAGATATGGTTATTTTGTTTCATAAAATCAGTTCATAACTGCATCGCAACAACAACGGAGATTAGGAGATTAGCCGTCACGCTATACTACGAGGCGTCTAATTGGGCGACTATTTGACCCGGAAACTATTTGATTCTGACGGATTTGTTATAGGAACTGTCCCAGATCTTAATTAGCGACATGTCAGATATAGGAGCGGTTATTAAGTCTGAGTTTTAATCAGATTGAGTCATACACATGAGCTCTATATTTGCTCCTTATTTATGCATTGTTTGATAAGCAGGTTTTGACCTGAAGTACACTGGCAGATCTAATTAAAATTAAATCCTATCAGCTCCTCCATTTGGATATGTCGCTTGAAGGATCAAACAGGCTTGCAGTAACTCAAGTGTCAACCAATCCGGAGATGGCTTCATAGTGCTGTGAAGGGAAAATTAATCTGGAGAATTTTTGGTTGGCTCAGTCAACTTAAGTAGACGCCTGGCTTGCAGGGTGTCTGTACATGTCGCTGCAGTCCCGACATTGTGACACCATATATGGGGTAGATAAATGGACTGGAATTTGGTGTACATGTATATATTGGGACTCCCCTCCCGGACTGCAAGTGGATTAGTCCAGATGTGACCATGATGTCATAATGCTATTAAATATTCATGGTATGGGCACTCAGAACACCAAATTCAATTGAAATACGTAAGATCCTATATAGCAACATGTACGATTGGGAAGCATTGACAGGATATTCATTTATTAAGATTGATCTATATTCAAATTCAGATTGACTTCCATATCTGAAGGCCAATGGAACTAGAGAAAAGTAGGACAAATATGCACTGGGACTGAGGAAAATAAACCTTGAATTGAATATTCAAAGAATAGAGAACATTGTCAATGCACTTGCTCTGATTGTTTCTGTCAGCTATCTAAGCCTTACATTATTTTCTAACATGTGTTGAAATTGCAATAATGACCTCATGTTAGGAGCAGACATAATGTTCTGCACAGTATCTCTATGCAATTTACGTATTTTTATTCTGAAACTTCGAGGAAATCTATTCAGAATAAAAGAAAATCTTCACTTTCTAGCATGTTATTTTAAAAATAGCACAATGACATTGGGCTCGCATTATGTTGTGACATTGGAACCGGCCTCTATGATGTCCTAATCCAGTATGCAAAACTGTCTGACAGGCAAAATTCATTCTGGTGAATTCTACACACATCTGGTTGGATTTTTATGGAATTTCAGGATAAAAATGCACAAATAATGTTCAGATGATGTGAAACTTTCACTGCTTCCAGAAACATTGGCTCCGATATATTGCTGAAAATCCCATTCCATCGAGATGTGAGACAGACAGTAAAACATATTCCCATTATACATGCAAAATAATTTTCTTTTGCAATTGGCCACCAGTCACCAGAGACTGGTAGGTTATTTTTCTACCTGTCTCATTGCACATGGTACTTGTTGGAGACCGATCAAAAGGTGTAAATTTTGACCCCTGTCTGAAAGGTTTACATTTTCCAAACATTTCAACCCCTGATCAGGTGAATCAACTGGTGTAATTGGGAGTAAACGACCCATTTTAAGATCCTGACTAGTAATGTAAGAATCAGTAAAGAAAATAAAGTTAATAAATAAAATCAAGAAGAGGAAGAATGTTGTAATAATCTGCCTCTGTGATTATTTGTAAATGAAAACTGAGCTTTAATTACTTGTAAATGAATTTGAAAGTTGAGCTCTAATTGCTATGCATTTATCATGACAACAGGAAACCAAAGTGGGGAATATTTGTCCAATTTGACACCAGGAATTGATCTCTCTGCCATGTCTGCTGACCAGGAAGTATTTTAATTCTTCAGCCAATTCGTCATGGACATAGTACATAGGAATGTCACAGCCGACCATATAACATTGAAATAAGGTCTTCTTTATATTATGGCTCCTAGTTTGAGGGCACCTTTGCTGTATGCTTTGCATTTTCATTAATAAACATGTCCGTGTTTTACACATTGCACAAAACCTCAAAGTAAAAATGTAGTGAGAAAATACTGAGTGGATGATTATGAGGAAAGGATTATTTTTTTAATGGTTTAATCATGATTTTATTACCACAATAGTTGAAGCTAAACACTACTGACATTTACTTGTGTTATATTGACGATATAATGTCAATAGGGTTTAGCTTATTACACTACATGTAACATATTCACATTTCAAGTTAAATACTACAAACGTTCTGTCATTTACCTTGACCTAATGAATCAATTGTTCAAACTGGAAAACGTACGTGATGTTATATATCCAATCAAGAAGGAACTTGCCAACACCGTGCAGCGATGTCTGTCTGTGTGATTTCCAAATACATGTATGTGGTAGTTGTATTGATGTTAATTTGTTTCGAATAGTCAAAGAAATTTGAATTTTGAAGAGGTCATACATTGCACTCCTGCTAATATGGACCGTGGAATATTTATAGAGCTATGACACCACCAAACCCGTTTTCTGATCAGATAATGTGAAATGTTCACCAAGGCAACGCATGTAGTGTTCGATTTGGATGTATGAAGATGTACTTGTAACTACCAAATTGTAATCTAAAAGTGAAATAATATGCGACACATGATCTACATGTACTTACAATACTGGTGCAATACATACTCTTCATTTACAAAAGTTTGACAAAAAAATCCACCCGATCTGTGGCAAACACAATAGCACAATACTATGACATGAACAAAAAAATTCAAATAAAAATTATATTAAATTTGTTTTCCCTTGGTGGAATATAGAAATACCCATACCAGCTGAATAACAGTGTCTGGTTGGCAGCTAAACCAGGAGGGGTTTTCTTATTGGCACCAGAAAAAAGGAAGTAACAGTGGCTGTAAACAAAGTGATTGTTCTGTCAACTACAGAGGCAAATTTGTGACCCTTGCAACTGAGGGTTTTTTAACATAGGGCTCAATAGAGAGTAGCAGATTTTCCCTAAAAATCTTCGCTCATACTGAAGATTAACTTCCGTCAACTTGAAGATTAGAAAGATAGCAAGGTAAGCTGAACATCTGTTTTATGTGTTGAAATCGGAGATGACCTATTCTTTTTGAAAGGTTGTCCTATTTATTTCTGTGTTAAAGTTAGGCTTTTCAAAGGAGAGGCAAATTTTGTTAACATACCCTAGTCTATTAGCTGCAATGCATAATTGGTAGCCCAGTTTCAACTTTCATGAAAACAGAAACAAGAAATATTATTTATCTTGGGCGACAGTGGCAAATAATTAATCGCGTATTGGCCTAGGCCCAAGTCGGTCTGAAAGAAACAGCTGACAGTCCAACTGCGTATATCAGGTCCGGAGCAGGGAAACAAAGATTTATGCGATGTGTTCAACCAGTTTTTGTTTGTTTACAAACTAAACACACACCTTGCGAGCCAAGAACAACGACTTTCGCCTCCAAGGCTTTCATGTCTAGTTCTGTCCCACTCATCTGCTCTGATTTCCGGGTCAAAGGACAACAGGAACGCTCAGGTGAAGCTTTAACTGGTTGGATTTCACCAGGTGCGACTAAACTTTGATAACTTTGTAATCAATCGACCCAACTCGTGAACTGTCAACCATTTTTTGTCTGCTAGAAATGACGTCAGATGCGAAAGGGCGGCCCAGAATAAAATGATGTGTTTGCTGAGGTGACTGAGGGTCTATTCGGACATTTCGGATGTCGCCGTATAATGTGGTCCACAGTGTGATTGGACCAACTTTCCACCTGTACTGTTTTAGCTATCAGTGCTATCATTGGACTATACTATACTATATATTTCACAATTTTCTGTAGATACATAATGCAGACGTGTTTGACACTACTCCCTCGTACTTTTCTTTAACAACCTTTTTTTTAACCCAGTTACATTTTTTGTACCGTACTGTACATACATACTGGTAGTTGTTATATTCCACTTTCAGGATATAGATAGTTTATTGCTCGTTTTCGCCCGAAGGCTAAAGGCACCACATAAAAGCGTACATACAGGACATATAAAAAGTACAAGCAATACATAAAAAAAAAACAATACACACAGGACATATATCGAGAGATCCTGAAGGATCTTGGCGCCCACCATTGTCCGATAATCGTAAGCTAATGACTAGAGGATCTTTTTGTCCATTGTTACTAAGAACAAACGATTGATTTGTAATTTTGTTTACAGAATTTCGAATCTGAGCGAAAAAGATCGGAAAAGGGACACTGAAGTTTCAGGAGTTTCAAGATTTCTAGAAACTGTACTTATGTCGGTTGAATTATAATACAAGAGAAATGAGCAAAGTTAGTCTGAAAGTGAATGTACATGTACGGAGGATCCTTCGCCTTTGTTTTGTAGTATTTTTTTTTTATTTACTTTTTTTGCATGTGTCATCATTGGGTGCTGGAAGCGAGGATCAATCTCTTTGACACTTTGGCATGAGCTATGAAACATACTTAAGATTTCATAATTAGGAACGAATGCTAATTCTGTTCTGTTTACTGGGCTAGTTTGAGATATCTCTTTTAAGATACCATGCTCGAAAATAGTAAGATGGTACAAGGGATCCGGTCCGCGCAGTAATGTTGAAACTTCAAAAGTGCCTGAATCCTGATTCTCCCTTGGATCGAAAGGGAGAAATTGCGATAACAAGATTTCATGGGGAAATCCAATATGGCTGCCCGGTGGCCATATTGGATTTTCGAATCGGACCAGAAAAGGTATCTTGCACAACTGGCCGACAAGGAGAACCTGCGTACCAAATTTAACAAAGATCCATGCGGTAGTTCCTGAGAAATCGCAATAACAATGTTTCATGGGGTAATCCAAGATGGCCACCTGATGGACATATTGGATTTTGGAATCGGACCAGAAAAGGTATCTTGCACAACTGGACCACAAGGGGAACCTGTGTATCAAATTTGAGAAAGATCCAGGCAATACTTCTTGAGAAATCATGATAACAAGGTTTCATGGGGAAATCCAAGATGGCCGCCTGTGGCCATATTGGATTTTCGATTCGGACCGAAAAAGATATCTTGCATCCATGCAGTAGTTCCTGAGAAATGACGATAAAGTTTCATGGAGCAATCCAAGATGGCTGCCTGGTGGCCATACTGGATTTTCAAATCGGACCAGGAAAGGTATCTTGCACAACTAGACATCAAGGGGAACCTGTGTACCAAATTAGAGAAATAAGATCCATGCAGTACTTCCTGAGAAATGACGATAAATGTTCATGGGAAATCCAATATTACTGCCTGGTGGCCATATTGGATTTTCAAATCGGACCAAGAAAGGTATCTTGCACAACTAGACCCCAGGGGAAACTGTGTACCAAATTTGAGAAAGATCCATGAAGTAGTTCCTGAGAAATCGCGATAACAAGGTTTCATGGGGAAATCCAAGATGGCTGCCTGGTGGCCATACTGGATTTTCAAATCGGACCAGGAAAGGCATCTTGCACAACTAGACACCAAGGGGAACCTGGGTACCAAATTAGAGAAATAAGATCCATGCAGTAGTTCCTGAGAAATGACGATAAATTTTCATGGGGAAATCCAGTATGGCTGCCTGGTGGCCATATTTGATTTTCAAATCGGACCAAGAAAGGTATCTTGCACAACTAGACCCCAGGGGAAACTGTGTACCAAATTTGAGAAAGATCCATGCAGTAGTTCCTGAGAAATCGCGATAACAAGGTTTCATGGGGAAATCCAAGATGGCTGCCTTGTGACCATATTGGATTTTCGATTCTGACCGAAAAATTTATCTTGCACAACTAGAGCCTAAGGGGAACCTGTTTACCAAATTTGAGAAAGATCCACGCAGTACTTCATGAGAAATGACAATAACAAAGTTTCATGGGGAAATCTAAGATGGCTGCCTGGTGGCCATATTGGATTTTCGAATCGGACCAGAAAAGGTATCTTGCACAACTAGACCCCAAGGGGAACCTGTGTACCAAATTTGAGAAAGATCCATAGTTCCTGAGAAATCGCGATAACAAGGTTTCATTGTGAAATCCAAGATGGCTGCCTGGTGGCCATATTGGATTTTCGAATCGGACCAGAAAAGGTATCTTGCACAACTAGATCCCAAGGGAAAACTGTGTACCAAATTTGAGAAAGATCCATGTAGTAGTTCCTGAGAAATCGCGATAACAAGAATTGTTAACGGACGGACGACGGACGAAAAGCGATTTGAACAGACTAGTTTTGTATAATGATAATGATGCTCGGATAGAAAGAGGCTTTGTTAGACGTGTTTATAATGTGCCCAAATCTAGTAAACATGAGTTACTTGGGACTTTGAGACCGATTTAGCTGTCCCCTAGCTTTGTACGGTATATAGACATCGTGGTTGCATTCAGGTGGCACCGCAAGAAAGTCTTATAAGAGATTGTTTGGCAACGATTAATTTGTAACGTGTTTGTGACGTTAACATGGTGGTTGCATTCAGAGGACACGACCAGCATTCACTAGAAAGTCTCTTAAAGGAGTACTTACTTTATTTTATATAGGTTCCTATTACAAAGGTTAGACTCTTAAATAAATGTAACCAACTATTTTACTGTCGTTGAGGGTGACAACCTATTATTTTTATTACAATTTGTGAAGCCATGTTTCCGCTTTGAGGTCGACGTGGGCGCCGCCATGTTGCCTGTGGGATGACGTGACTGATGACGTCAGCATTCAGGACAACGTCCCGAGTAGTATACAAAGAGTCAATTGAGTCAAATGCTCCTCACTGCGCATGCGCAGAACTTGGTTTGACGTCATAAGTGTGTATGTGCGCATGCGTGAGTTGATGTGTGGTGGAGGATACAAAATGGCGGCTAAACCCGTTCCACCACAACTTCAAACTGGCCGCCATTTTGAACCTCCACCACACGGTGTCAGTGAGTGCATGTGTGGTGGAGGTACAAAATGGCGGCTAAAAACTGGCCGCCATTTTGTGTCCTCCACCACACCGGTGTCAGTGAGTGCATGTGTGGTGGAGGATACAAAATGGCGGCTAAACCCGTCCCACCACAACTTCAAACTGGCCGCCATTTTGAACCTCCACCACATACGTGAGTTGAGTGAGTGCAAGAATGTATTCATGCGCGGTGATGCGGTTTGGCCGTGGTTTTGGCGGTGATTCGGTCTCGGGAAAAAGCTTCCGCGGAGAAAAAGTAGTCCCTAGATAAAATGGTCCGATTGGGTCGAGTGAGGTATCAAAGTGAAGCTTATGTGAAGGGGCATCTAATGGGCTGGGTGTGGGGTTGAACTATCGGCCTTCTGCGCATGCGCGGGGGCTGAAGGGTATGAAAATAGCCGTGTTGGAGCTAGGGAAGCCCCTAAGGGTCCGATGGGGTCGAGTGAGGTATCAATGTGAAGCATTCATGAAGGGGCATCTAATGGGCTGGGTGTGGGGTTGAACTATCGGCATTCTGCGCATGCGCGGTGGTCGAAGGGTATGGAAATAGACGTGTTGGAGCTAGGGGATTGACTACTGGTCCAGTGGGGTCGAGTGAAGTATCGATGTGAAGCCTATGTGAGGGGGCATGTAATGGGCTGGGTGTGGGGTTGAAATATCGGCATTCTGCGCATGCGCGGTGACCCAAGGGTATGGAAATAGCCGGTTTGGAGCTAGGGGGGCCACTAATGGAACGATGGGGTCGAGTGAGGTATCAAAGTGAAGCTTATGTGAAGGAGCATCTGATGGGCTGGGTGTGGGGTTGAAGTATCGGCATTCTGCGCATGCGCGGTGGCCGAAGGGTATGAAAATAGCCTTTTTGGAGCTAGGGGCTTGACTACTGGTCCAGTGGGATCGAGTGAGGTATCAAATTGAAGCTTAAGTGAAGGAGCATCTAATGGGCTGGGTGTGGGGTTGAAATATCGGCATTCTGTGCATGCGCGGTGGCCGAAGGGTATGAAAATAGCCTTTTTGGAGCTAGGAGCGCCCTATCAATGTGAAGCATTCATGAAGGGGCATCGGTTGGGGTGGGGTGGGGTTGAACTATACCGTTTAGGTGTATTGATGATAATAAAATTTAAAGATCACATGTCCAACACATACTCACATAATGAAAGCAAGAATCGAACTTGCGTCCCCTCGAGATGAAGGATACCCGTCCAGGTTTCATTTTTTTGAGGTGTACTGAAATGCTCTCTCTAATTTATGCCACGGTATCTATTTTTACAGCTGTCAACTGTTATGGTTTGGTCACAATGTTGCCATTTTCTCCCCTATATTTAGCGTCCACAAAAAAGAAGAGTATATTACAGCAATTATGTTCAAGAAAACACCCCGCTAGAAAATTGTCTTCAAATTGTCTGTTGTTGTGGGAGTATAAAAAAATCCTGGTCAACAGGGATGCGTATATTTCGTGCGACGCTATGTTGCCAATGCATTGAAATTTGAATAGGTTGTCTGCATGGGTTTCAACGCAAGTATAGTACCGTACTAAAGTCTAGCTTACCTGATAAAAGAGTTTAGTCCAGATGTATACCGGTACCTATATCCCATACTCCCGGGTGTTTGATGCATATCGGGGGCTGTTTTTTCCTAGGTGGGTATAACACACCATGAAGCCTTCATCACCATGCATTCGTATGCTAAAAAAATATGCGTATTTCCACCAAATCTCATTTCCATATATATTTTTTCGAAATTCACAGATACCGGTATTTCCATCGCTAAATCCGGTGTTCAGTATACTACGTGGATGAAATGAACGCACATACAGGCTCCCTGGTTTGGTGTCCACATCCCAGCGGTTTTCTGTTTCTTGGCTTGTCACGCATTTTTTCGAAATTCACAGATATTTCCTTCGGTATAAAATCCGGCGCACACGAGAGATATCAGCTGAGCTAACGGCCTCAATTGCCTGTCAGCTCTGTTGTTGTTTCAGCGCACACGGTGAGCAAAAGTTTCAAGAAATTGATTTCAGTTCCCGCATAACGTCTTCTTCAAGTCCATTTTGAAGAGTCGAGCGTATGAATCGAGTCAAAATAACATGCCATTCATTGGCCTGTCCGGTAAAACTGCTGAGCTGTTGGCTTGCGTTCGCCGTACACGCTGCTCGCGAGGCGAAATTATGAAACAAGTTTGATATTTTTCCCCCGGCCTCGCGGTTCAGCCAATGAACTATAAGAAAAACATATGTGTGTGCATATTAATAAACCACGTTGGGCGCCTAAAAAATGAACACATTTCATTACACTGTAGCGAATTGTTGCCAGTGCACGTGTGAGTCAGTGCGTTTTCATATCCACCTCAAATTGACACGGAGAATTTCGTTACCATCGCCAGTAAATTGTAAGTTTATTGCGGAAAGAATTGATATTCCATAAATTCCTGCTGGAAATAGGAAGTACACATATATAAAGAATATTGTCTTGACGTAAAAGTTTGGAC
The DNA here is from genome assembly GCA_036873755.1 of Hanleya hanleyi. NCBI lineage: Eukaryota > Metazoa > Mollusca > Polyplacophora > Lepidopleurida > Hanleyidae > Hanleya > Hanleya hanleyi. Next base: position 1,273 of record JAVTVY010035071.1, on the reverse strand, counting down.
ATTTTCATATTTACGGAGATATGGATTTTTTATAACTGAGCCGGTTTTTCGTGTAAAACCATCGCAGCGAAAAGGGAAACGGCTGTCATTTTCGTTTTGCTATGTCACAAAAAAGTGCCCGAATTACTTATTCCTAAATGATTTCATGACGAATCCAACTAAGGTTAGCAAGCATACATATTTTACGATATTGTGAATAACTGTGAGCACATAATACGTTCTGGTTGCTGAGATCTGAATTTTTGAAGTTTGGCAATTTTCTGACTTCGAGCTTCGAATACCCACGGCCATATTTGTTGGAAGCCGGTTTTTCGTTTGTCATGATGGAAAAATCATTAATTAATCATATTTTGAGATATATTTCTCAAGACAACCTTGTATTCATTGAAAATATAAATCGGCGAGTAGTAGACGAAGGGAAAATTGGAAAGTACTGACCCTGCCCCAGAATACTTCATATGCATATCACGGCCTTAAGGCCTATGTAAGATGTAATCTACTTCACAGTTTAGTAGTATAAAAAGCGCAAGTCCTATTGACCTTGCCCCTTCCAAAGAAATAAAATCGGCTCTATTTTACAGTATATACGCAGGTCACGTGGGTTGTCACGTCACTTCCGGGTTTTCACTAAACACTACCTCCAAACATAGAAGAGTTCCAATTTTTCCCTTAGACGTCCGTATGTTCATCCTCCAAACCCACAAGAGTTCCAATGTTCAACCGCCGGGGTGTTTTCCCGCCCCAGCGCCCCGCAGCGCGCGCGTCATCCCGCGTCATCCCCGGCAGTGCGCGCGCGCGCGGACGCGGGTCAATAGGTCAAAGGGTCACCTCCAGGTCAGACGGTCCAATGTCCAATGAGACAATGTTGCGGCATCGCTATAGTCAGAGCTTGAGCAAAAAAAAAAGGGGGATTCTAGATGAACCTGGGAAAGATGGGCAGTTCCATTTGGACCAATCAGCGGTCGAGAAAATGAGCCAATCAGCGGTCGAGAAACAGAACCAATCAGCGATCGAACAATCAGCCAATCGAACTGGGGTACTCACGGTGTGCTTTCGCTGACGTCCGCGCCTACATCTGGGTTCTTGTACACCCGGATAATGTTTTCTGGACATGGATGGGTTACCTTTGGCTCCAATCTAGGCCACTGATGGGCTAATACGGTGTTCAAAGCCACTTTCATGCATTATGCTCATAGAACTTATAGTCATAATCTATACGTGTTGGACGAGTCTCTTCACTCACCGTATACACGTACCTCAACGAAATGCCCGC
>JAVTVY010035070.1:0-15478 GCA_036873755.1 Hanleya hanleyi | reverse complement strand
GTCGGCAAAATGGGGAATCTTGTTCCCACTGTTTACCATTTATTACCTCCACACTGAAGAGCTCTTACGAGTGGACAACTGAAGTTATGGAGGTGTACATAGTAAATTTTGGTGTATTTGATATAAGAGTGGGAATAATGTAACCTCTACGCAATGGTAGTTTCCTTTATCCCATTACAAAACGACGAATTATTGTATTATACTGGCTAGTAGGTGTGAAGGTAAAATCGTCAAATAGCAGGAAGAGTACCCGTTTCGCACATATACACACGCCATGTTTCCTTCCCAGCGCACCCTCAAAAACACCGCTGCCACAACCTGAAGTGCCTAACGTGAAATAGATCTCTAAACTTAGGTCAAAATATATTATAATATGAATGAAACATTCTCTTTTTTTCACAAATCTGGGGTGCACTCGAAGAAAACTAGTTTATTAGGGAAAGGAAGTTGTCATTTTAGTGAGTATAATTATTTTGTTGACTTACCGGACAAACCCATTTTGTGGCAGTGAATGATTAGTGATGAAAAAATGGCGGTAAATCTGCTTCCAGATTTCGATTGGTTACCAGAGATCACATGGTCTTGCGCCATGTGACTTGTGTCGTCGCTACGCTACACGGAATTTGCCGAGCTCTGTGAAAAGGTCTATTGATCAACTTTGGTAGCTGGATTGCACAAATGTCACTCAATCTGTCCCCACATACTTGTGCCTATTTTCATGCTGGATAATTTAATCATTGTGTGACTAATTTTAGGTAGGCCTACCGTAATATCACTCCGTCGCTAATAAATTGATCGTACGATTTTCCATGACGATACATTTTATCAATTTTTGTATTGGCTTAATATAGTTACGCGCAAACAAAAAATAGGAGGAAAGTGCGGAAAAAATAAAAAATTATGCCCCGGGTGAGGATCGAACTCACGACCTTCAGATTGCTCTTGTTTGTGTGATTATGAGACTGACGCGCTGCCTACTGCGCTACCGAGGCCTGCGAAAAATAGAATTGCAGTGTTCATTTTGTAGTGAGCAAGGCAGCTATCGTAACTGTTTTCTAAATAAAACACCCTATTTATCCATATTATTTAGAATCGATGTATAAAGCTCACTATTTCTGTAATTTAGGTGTAGCGTACAGGAACAATTTCGCTGTTGATTTATATTCGGAAACCCTCTATCGAAATTGCCTTGCCAAAAAAGGTGGTCCGTTCTTTGTCCGATATTCTCGGCCTTTTTACTCCACTTTTCTCTTGGAATTCAGTTCATCCACTTGGAAGTTAAAGAAATTAGAAGAATACACCTTAAATGTATCAAGGTAGACCAGGATACCACGGTTTCCAGGATTCGAATCGGTATTTCGGAAACCCTCGACACTGTGCACGAGACCGGTTCATTTTTCCCTACAGAGTTACGTCCCTTGATTAACGATTTTGGCAAAAACTGTTCAAAGTGCGGTACCACTACTCAACCACCTTGCTCTGATGATAAATCATTTGCGTACACTTCGCCATCCGCGTATAGATGACCGAGATGGTTACAGGTTGATGATAAATGAGCCTGTAAAATGGAGCATGCGCTGTGGGGAGGATGTACCGCTACTGTGTGTTTATTTAAAAAAAGACTGTCGTCTAGTTTTTGTCATATAAAATAAACTTCAGCGCAGGTAGCAGATTTTGCTTTATTTACCGTTAAAAGCCAACCCAGTCGGTGATCCGATCATTCGATCATTAACTGTACTGCTACTATACTATAGTACATATTTGTGGCCTATAGACTGTCTATAGGCCACAGCGATTTACAGAGCATCAAATAGGGTACCGTGGCAATTTAACCCTTAGATACTTCATGTAGGAAGCGATTGTCTGAGTCTTTGTGCAGCTGAAAAGGCTGAAGTCTAGACATATTGTTGTTCCCAGACTTGGCTATTGTATTCATTGTCTCGTGATTCTTACATGGAGTATGAACCAATTTAACCTGGTAAATTTCTACCTCTACAGTAAAACCAACTCCCGCAAAAAAAAAAAAATCAGCAAGACTAGATTTTTCATATCTCAAGTTTAATATACGGTAAGTCTATATATCAAATTAAAGTTTAATATTTTCACCACACCGACATGCATCCAAATTCAAGCAAATGCGCCAGAATGTAATATATTACGCAATCGTTTTGCTGTTTTTTTCTGCTTCTCCTTTTTCAGAAGCATTCATACAGTTCAGTGACAAACTAATAAGGGACGGTTCATTTTTACCAGGGGGGGGGGGGGGGACTAAAAAAATTCCCAATGAGCTGGAGGGGGCCCAAAAGTTTCGAATTTGGTTATAAGGGGGGGACCAAAATTTCTACATTCATTATTTTGCAAAGCAAACATTTTCTGTAATTTGTATAAATAATCACATTGAAGAATTAAAACCCTGATTCAGCTATAAACTTCGATAAACATCTGGGCAGCTTTACTTATCAATTTGCCTGTTCTTTACATCTATCAAGCAGTCATCTGTTATTACACAATACTTGCCCATCAAGACTGGTAAGCTCAGTACTTTAACCATGGTATCAGGCTAATAAACTAGCAGATAACGGGTAAGGATGGAAACTGTGAATGTACATGCCGTCAGATGTTTACTTGTGTGACATCAACAATGACATCAACTAAAGTTAAATAAAGTGAATACATGTATGTCCACTGTGCATTCAAGTGCGAAAAACAACACCAGTGGTTTAAACTATTATCATACATACTTGAATGTTTCTTTAACCAACATTATACTGTAATCATAATTAAGTGTTATCATGTTGGTGAACACATAATGCACAATCTGATTAAAACTCAGACTCAATAACCGTTCCTTGTCCGATAGAGGAGCGGTTAAGTCTGAGTTTTAAGCAGATTGAAATAATGCAATGACTGGGATCTCTGACCACATCAAGCTGAAATGGGTTGAATACGCAATGAGCCCATGATTTGTGCATGACTGCATTCTAAAGCATTACAGCGTTTGTTGTTCATTGAATCTTTTCGTGAGATTATAACAGTATGTAAACAGGTGGCCACTATTAAACAATGTGGATCACACAAATAACATGAGGAAGATGACAAATACCAGTAGTAGAATGTAATATGACAGTTCGAACGCAGGGAAGCCGGGAAGCCGATGACAATTACCGATGGCGATATCTCGGGAACTAAGAATGATAGCGACTCGCGGCTTACGGCGTCGTATTCCTCTCGTATAGATGCGCGATAAAGACCCTATACAATTTTATCGCCCGGCGGTAACTTTCGCCGCAATTAGACGATAATCGGTGTCACGTGATTCGACGATTTCTCTCGAAATAAGCGACATACGCGCACGCTGTTTGCGGCGTTGTATTCCTCGTGTAGGGGTATACCGTAAAGCTCCTATACGAATTTATCGTATCTCCGTAAGTTTCGCCTCTATTCGGCGTCGAAATACGCTCCGTTTACTTACTTAACCGGGCATGGAATGCGTCCACGCGAAAATTAGGTCGACCGTCACATGGTCAACTGATGAAATGACCAATGCGTATATAAAGACTTCTCATGCGCTTCTCACTTTATTCTACGACTGTCGCACCTGTAAAAGCCAATATGTATCGACTAATGAGTAATCTATACGTTCAAGTGAGGGGTGAAGGAAATTCTCCTCGAGTAACATTTCAACGTATACGACATAATGGGCAGATTATAAAACCTTATGGTGTTGCCATACGACTGACGAGAGATGGGTGGTTTTCATTCAAACAATTCCTGCCTAGAGTGGATAGAATGATTCAGGCTAAAGAGACGGTTGAAACTCCATTCAAGCTACAAGATAAAATATATATTAGCACTGCAGCATACGAAGGGGAATGGTTCGTCCACATAAGAGAGTGGTTCCTAAAATCACCACCCAGCGAGTTGAAACCAGGTCGGAACGGACACACGCTGAACACGAAAGGCTGGGATATGTTGAAAAAACTCATTCCTATCATTGAGACCAACATGATTGAAATAGAACAGTGTCCCGTCAGCAACGAATTCAACAAGTCTATCACAGGACCAATTCTCCCACCAAAACCAATTGGATCTGCCGCGAGTGATCTACCGAGCGAGAATTTGGTGAATGATAATGGTGGATATTCATACGATGAAGCGGACGACGTCACTATGTGCGACATTTTACACCACAACCAAATGGAACAATTGCATTGTGACACGTGCAATCCTATGGGGGCGGGATTACCTCACTGGTGAAAACTCGAACAATGTGAACATTAGAAGAAAGACTAAACCGTTGTATAAACTGTGTGTCTGCCATGCCTCGGCAAACACCTCTTGACGACATTCTATGTTGTTATACCTATATCATAACTCTATGAGAGAAATTTTTGCATTCCTTTAGAAACCGTTGAACGCATCATGTCGGCAGAAGACAATTTTATCGAGACCAGAGTAGGGCTCACCTAAAGGAGGAAATTTGTGTGATTGGGGGACAGAGAGTGCATTCACCTCCAAACTCTCTTAATATTGCACAAGGCAATAGTACGGTGAACTCGAATAACAAATTACGTACAAGAGAAATGACAGTTGAACTAATTTCACCGGCACAGCGAGTTGTAGAGCAGGCTAAAGCAGAACTCCGTAGACAGCGTCACAAAGTAAGCGTGCAAGCGCCAGTAAAGGGAATGCGGAAAGAGGAGGAGGAGGAGGAGGAAGAGGAAGAGGAAGAGGAGGAGGAGGAAGAGGAGGAGGAAAGGAGGAAGAGCATATACCGTATAGTATAAAGTATAGAGAGAAGTAATATTAGAATTAATCTACGTTTTGGCAGAGAAGCGTCAACATGACAAACAAGTGTGTGGTGTGTCAGAAAACATTCTCGCGTCCAGATAACCTGATGAGACATCAACTTATACACCAACAGGAGACTCAACCGATAAAAGCAGAACATCCGTATAAACGTACTCTCGAGACTTCATCTATGGCTCTTTCAAGAGCATCACAACATCCATTTACTATGATCGTCAGCGGCCCGACTGGTTGTGGGAAGACATCATGGGTAATGAATTTTTTGGAATCTGCTAATATCCATCCCTCTCCAACACGCATCGTATGGTGTTACAGTCAATGGCAGTCAGCCTATGAATCTACGAGTCTGAAAAATGTAAACTTCCTCCCCGGCATACCCCATGACATAGGCGAAGAGTATTACTTCGACCCTGGCCAAACCAACGTTATTGTTCTGGACGATTTGATGGGTGAGGTAAAGCGCGAAGAAAAAGTTGCCGTCCTATTCACCAAAGGGTCGCATCACAGAAATTTGTCCGTAATTTATCTGACTCAGAATCTCTTCCCTCAAGGCAAGACATCTCGAGATATCACGCTGAACTGCCAGTATTTCGTTCTATTCAATAATCCTATTGATAGACAGCAAATTAGCATGTTCGGGAGACGGATCTTTCCTCGGGATACGACACATTTCATGGCAAAATTTCGCGAAGTCACATCTCGTCCGTACGGGTATCTGTTCATCGATTTAAAACCCCATACAGCGGAAAATGACAGACTGTCTACCAATGTAATATCAGGCGATGAGGAACTCGTGAAAGAGGAAGAACTGCCACCTCATCCAGCCTCAATTCCTAATCCATCAACTCAAATTCAACGCATACCATCTCACGATCCGACATGGTCCGCTAAGAGGAATGAACAAGTGGGAGAGGGATTATATACGAAGACGGATCCACCGTGGTTCAATTGGAATGAAAATGATGAGGAGTCCCAGCAGACGCAGATGATCCATAGAAGCGGGAATGAAATGGAACGACGAAAGAGAAAATACCGTTCAGATGACGAACTCAACCATTCTGGGGAAATAGATCTACCTACCCACTTGCGGAAACGGGTTAAATATAATGTGTGGAAAAACATGTTCGGTAAACCTATCGCGAGAGATTGTAGGGTTGACATTGACGAGAGAAAACACCGATATACAAGCCAAGGTTACGACGAGGATGAGTCTGGTGCAAATGCTATGGAGGATTATACTCCAACGATGATGAAGACTTTACGTCAAAAATACTGCAATCTCCTCGTGAACATGCAAAAGCTACAAACCGATTATATTCATAACGAGATCTTGAAAACAACGAGGCGTCTGCAAACGATATACGACATAGACTACGAGGAAGCACTCAAACAGACGATTAAGATGCGGAAATGCTTATTCGATAAGTTGATCGATGACGGTGATAGCGAGGACTCCGAATAAAGACTCCAGTGGAAATATTCGTACATAAACATTGAATGGAAGGCTAGATGTCGAAATGATACCCGCAATGGAGATGTATTTTATATAAGCAGTTTTCGCTCATTATTTGTGCAGTGCTATGATGAATAAAGCGATTATTTAGTAATCTTCGTATTGTCTTGTCTCTATTTTATACTAGTCATATAATTCCTCCTCCTCCTCCACCACACACACACACACACACCCACCCACATCCTCCTCCTCATTCCTTCTCCACACACACCACACACACACACATCCTCCCCCTCCTCCACCACCACCACACACCCACACATACACACAGACACATCCTCCACCACCACCACACTCCTCCTCATTCCTCCTCACTCTTTCTCTTGCGCCTCCTCATTCCTCCCTCCTCCTCCTCCTCCTCCTCCTCACATACGCTAAGGTAATTCTACCAGGTAGTCCTGAGGAAAATGGCCCTTCATTGCACCTCCGAAACTCCCCGTTGTCTACTACAGGGTTTTTGCCCAGAAAGAAAAACTGGTATGCTAGGGCGTTAGGATAAGGCTTAACAGACCGATATGTAGGGAAGATAACTCTTGTTGGGCCGTACCGTGACCGGAAGTGACCTTTTGACAGGAATATCACGTCAACTTGACCTACTAACCTATGTATGAGGAGAAATTACTATAATATTGTTTCTAAAATAAGATATTTTCGTATGGTTCGATAGGCACTCGTGAACACCGCGAGAAGTGATCAGTCACACGTGTCCACGGGTACAAGGGTCGTCGTAATGACACCTTAGGGAAGTATTCGTGGTAAGCTACAAAGAAAAAGTTTTCGACGCCGAATAGCGTGGAAACTTACGGAGATACGATAAATTCGTATTAGGAGCTTTACGGTAGACCCCTACACGAGGAATACAACGCAGCAAACCGCGAGCCCGTATGTCGCTTATTTCCCGAGAAATCGCCGAATCACGTGATACCGATTATCGTCTAATTGCGGCGAAAGATACCGTCGGGCGATAAAATTGTATAGGACATTTATCGCGCATCTATACGAGAGGAATACGACGCCGTAAACCGCGAGTCGCTATCATTCTTAGTTCCCGAGATATCGCCATCGGTAAATGTCATCGGCTTCCCGGCTTCCCTGCGTTCGAACTGTCATATTACATTCTACTACCAGTAAAGATTCTGGTAGTGAAGAAAATGTTCAGGATAGTGACAGTTTTTCGATGTCACCCATGTGATAGGACATGAAGAAGAAGAGGAGATGATGAACTTACAGGTTCTATTATCACAGGACGGAAAAGATCTGGAAGAACAGTGCACAGGAGACTGCATGCAGACTTTGGCTATTTATAATGACTGCATATACATATACTTGCATAAGCATCATCATCATGTAACAGAAAATTGCCTCTCATTCAGTAATGGAAGTCGAAGAGGTACTTGTTGTGTAATGAGTAGGGTTTATTCAACGATGACAGTACTCAGGGATGTGATGATCCCAACTATCAAATCGATCAGCAGATCAGTGGATCAAATTGATCAACCCTACAAAACACAATATATAATCTATGTAGATCAAAATTACAGTGAATGCCTCTACTTAATAGCAAGGGCTGATCTACGGGGGGTCCGGACCCGCCAATGAAATCTGAAAAAAAAATTGAGAGAGAGATCGTGAAAATAGAACCATTAATCTGCATACATAATGTTCAGATTTATTTCCTGGAAAATGCGTAGAACGCATCTCCAGCCACCTAAGACACAGCTTCCAGGGCCTAGGCAGCCCCTAGACTCTCGCCTGTTAGGCTGAGGATTCGCTTATATTTGCTTAGTGTAAATGAATCGTATCGGTATCATATTGGTTTCTAATGTTCCATGAAGTGTGATTTTTCACTATCGATGCGTGCTTATAAATGCGAAACAAGCGTGAAAATAGAACCATAAATCTGCATACATTTTGTTAGAACGCTTAGAATGCATCTCTGGTGATCAAGGACCTCAGAGCTTCCGGGGCCTAGGCGACCCCTGGACCCTCGCCAGTTGCGCCTGTTTGTATGTGTTAAATATAACTAGAAAGTCAAATGGATTCAGACATGAGGGGTAATTTGTTCAATATCGATGTGTGCTTTTAAATGTGGAACAAACGTGAAATAGAACCATAAATCTGCATTCAGATTTATTTCCGGGAAAAGGCTCAGAACTCATCTTCGGCGATCTAGGACCTCCGAGCTTTCGGGGCCTAGGCGGCCCCTGGACCCTCGCCTGTTGGGCTGTGAGGATTTCGTTATTTTCATTTTGTGTAAATGAATCGTATCACTATACGTACTCGTTTTAATGTTCGATGAAGTGAGATTTTTTACTATCGATGCGTGCTCATAAATGCGAAACAAGCGTGAAAATTAGACCCATAAATCTGCATACATTTTGTGCAGATTTATTTCCGGGAAAATGCTTAGAACCCATCTCCGGCGATCTAGGACCCCGGAGCTTCCGGGGCCTAGGCGGCCCCTGGACCCTCGCCTATTGGGCTGTGATAGTCGACCCCCCACCCCCACTATGAACTTTCGCTGGATCCGCCCTTGAATAGTTCACAATTAACTCATACTTTGGCCATTATTTATCGGTGTCTTTTTCAGGTATATCACAGAAAAAAACAGATGCTACTAAACATATTAAACTTACCACATGTAGATTCATCATTACATGTATATTCATCACCACATGTATATTCATAGCCACGTTACTTTATACCCAAATATATATATTCATCACCACATTACTGAATGAGAGGCAATTTGCTGTTACAATCACACTAGATTTTCTTAGTTGTTCAAGTGTCCACATCTTGTATTAAGCTTGTACGTCATCATGAAAAGGTAGGACGTTCTGATTTTCGAGCAATTGGGTGGGGGTGGGGGGGCGATCAAAATTTGCTAAATTTGTAATACAAAGCTTCGACAGGAGGGTCAGTTGATATTCTGTACAGGCAGATTGACATGTACCAGTTTTGAAATAATTGAAAACAATTCGAACCTCTGTTGAGCCATGTAAAATCCTACACTTTTTCATGTATACTGTTACTGGCCTTAACCAATGTGATTTGTGTTTGCGCCAATAAACGAATCTGAATCTGTATGATTCCGCATTTGCCCGGCGATTATAAGTTCATACCCCTACAGTTCATATCCCTACCCAGCACACGTCCGGCATCTGCAAAACTGCACCAGCTGTGAGCTGTGCCGGGAATCAATAGCAGTTCAGACCGACCGGAAGTCACATTACAAGGAAGTGTGGGAAAACCGCTAAACTAAAACTGTCTTCTGCTATTCAAAACCAATCTGTTCAACGACTAAATTCATCCACTTCATCGTAAGTCTCATCATCTACCTATTTATTCTGATCAATTTCAGTACATTTTTTCTAGTCAAGCATAGAGCGGAGATTCATTTCGCAAAGTATAGTTGATATTTTCCTTGATTTTTTCAGAGAGCGAAAATCTCATTCGGTTACAACAACAAACAGGGCATTGATGATGTTTTACTTCTCGTTTTCCAGAAGCTGTTCGGAACCTCTCACGAAAAAAATTCTGAAAGCGACGGTAAACCCTATTCACTGACTCACTCACTCAATCACTCGCTCAGAACCCCTCACTATGCTTTGGATGCTGAAAGTCAGATAGGGAAAGGGAGAAAGAAAGCTCGGAAGCTCTTGCTGTTTTAAATGATCATGTGATATCCCAAATGAATGCAGTAACGCCCCTCGTAATGCCTTAACGCTCGTCGCAATGCCGTAAAGCCCTATCTTAAAACCTCGAGGCCCTATCATAATGCCCCACCGTAACTTGACAATAACGAAAATACTACTTATACGATCACTTTCTATATGACAAAATAGCTTCTTATGTATTCTGCTATTGGATCTGTGTCATTACGGTCACCAGAGGGGTACTGTACGTTCGCTTTTAAGGCTACCGGTCTGCTACCTCCTATTTTTGTGAGAGGCCCGTTGGTCAAGTGGTTTAGATCACCAACATATATACAGTGCTGGCGGTTGAGTGACTAGTTACTCTGGTGGTCGCTGATTCGAATCCCGCACGGGACTCGACCAATTTTGAGAACTAGAATACGTGCTATTCTAAGATAGTGTAATACCAAAATGACGAAAATACTGTTTATACGATCACTTTCTAAATGACAAAATATCTTATGTTGGAAGCTGTGTTATTGCGGTCATCAGAGGGGTACTGTATGTTCGCTTTCAAGATCACCGGTCTGCTATCTCCTATTTTTGTGGACGGCCCGTTGGCCAAGTGGTTTAGATCGCCTACATATAGTGCGGGCGGTTGGGTGCCTTATACTCTGGTGGTCGTTGGTTCGAATCCCAGACGGGAGCACTAGAATCTGTGCTATCCTAAGATAGTATACTCCCAAAATAACGAAAATACTGTTTTTCGGTCACTTTCTAAATGACAAAATATAATGTAAAAAAATATATCAAAATATATCAAATTAATAATGCATCACATGCTGCGGCAGTAGTATACAATACCCGAATTGAACAAATAGCGCCTCACTGCGCATGCGCAGAACCTGGTGTGACGTCATAAGTGTAGGTTTTGTGGCGGTATTGGGGCGGTGTGCGCATGTGTGATGTGTGGGAGGTGGGTAAAGATGGCCGCCATGTGGGAGGTGGGAAAAGATGGCCGCCAAGATGTGGGAGGTGGGAAAAGATGGCCGCCATGTGGGAGGTGGGAAAAGATGGCCGCCATGTGGGAGGTGGGAAAAGATGGCCGCCATGGGGGAGGTGGGAAAAGATGGCCGCCATGTGGGAGGTGGGAAAAGATGGCCGCCATGTGGGAGGTGGGAAAAAGATGGCCGCCATGTGGGAGGTGGGAAAAGATGGCCGCCATGTGGGAGGTGGGAAAAGATGGCCGCCATGTGGGAGGTGGGAAAAGATGGCCGCCATGTGGGAGGTGGGAAAAGATGGCCGCCATGTGGGAGGTGGGTACAAGATGGCCGCCATGTGGGAGGTGGGAAAAGATGGCCGCCATGTGGGAGGTGGGTACAAGATGGCCGCCAGTAGTAAAATGTATAAAAGGAGTTGATTTTTAGGGAAAGGGTGTATTCAATCTGACTTACCTGACCTGACTTGATCAGCCAGCCAGCCCGCCAGCCCTCCTACCTGCCTGCCTATCCGCTTGTATGAGACGAAAAGCATGAGACGTGGAGAATATTTTCCCTTGGATGCAGCCGCACTTCCGGTTGAAGTCTTGCCTGAAGATGAGCGTGTCAGGGCCATTTATCAACGTCACTGGTCTACCATACGCCATTGTTTCCACCGTCACCATTATAGTTCCAATACGTGTATTTTCATACCTTTAGACCGTCGCGCATGCGCAGAATCACCCTAATTCAATCTTCCACCCAGTGCATCAGATAGCCCTTCTCCTTACCTTCAATTTGATACCTCACTCGACCCCATTGGCCCATTTTTAAAACAATTTTTTTGCTATAGGGTGATAATTTACACCCTTCACTGCCGCGCATGCGCAGAATGCCGATATTTCAATCCCATACCCAGTGCATCAGATAGCCCTTCTCCTTACCTTCAATTTGATACCTCACTCGACCCCATTGGCTCATTTTTAAAACAATTTTTTTTGCTATAGGGTGATAATTTACACCCTTCACTGCCGCGCATGCGCAGAATGCCGATAGTTCAATCCCATACCCAGTGCATCAGATAGCCCTTCTCCTCACCTTCAATTTGATACCTCACTCGACCCCATTGGCCCATTAGGGGCTTCCCTAGATTGGCTGTTCCATCCACCTTCCCCCCTCCCCTGTCCCCCCCTCCAATTCACCCCTCCCCTTTCTTAATTTCAATATTTAATTGTTAAAAAACATAGAAAATGAAAAAGTTTTTTTTGGGTTCCATTTTAATCTTTTTTTCCTTGTTTTTAAAATAAAAAAAAAATTTTGGCCATTCCATCAACCTTCCCTCCCCCTTGTCCCCCCCTTCTAATTCCCCTTTTTCCGTTTTTTCAATATTTAATTGTTAAAAAATTGAAAAAATTGAATTTTTTTTCTTGGGGCATAACAATGATGGGGTCTGATGTTAATTTTTGTGCAAAGTTAGAAATTCCTCTTCCGGGAAAGATGGTTGGCCCTGAAAAGGGCCGTTAGTGTTACTTCACCACCACACTTACGCACGGTATATTTTCTTTATTCCTGCTACATGTTTCCGACAAATTGGACATTTTATTTTGAGATGGTTCTCGCCGGCCTCAGTGCAATGACACATGTCTCCTACACACGTGAGTGTCACCCAACAACCTGCACATAGACATAAATGACCGCATGGTAAAACAGCAAACTGGCTTTGGTCATCTGTACATATGCTACAGCGTGATATTTTGTGCTCTTTATCCAGTTGTTCGTATTGTCTGTCAAGCTCCTCGCCCATTTTAATCGCGTCTTCTTTCAGTTCATTAATCAAGTTGTTCAGGTGGGTTACCTGGGCTTTACACCCACAGCATTGTTGTGGTGGAGTTTCGGCGGTAGTTGAAATCATTGGAATTTCACCAGGCGTTGTCGTGGGTCCACGTCTACTATTTAACCATGGCAGTTCATCTTGTAGTTCCTCATCAGTTGAGTCATTATCAGGTTCTTGTAGGGTTTCCATCGTGCCTATTTCTGCGTCATATTCATCCCTTAGTCTTTCCAATTGGGCATTTTCTTCGTCTTCCAATTCCCTTTTGAAAAACTGGTGGTTACCCTCATTCCATCATTTTCCAGAACGCTAACCAGCTCTGGGTGTTGTGTAGCGGCATTTCTCGGGTCCCTAACGGGATGCTGTGTAAACAGCTCACGTCTTGTTGAATTCATGATTGTATGGGTGAATAACTGTTACAATATACACGTATTTATACTTTTAGTGGTCTGTGGGAGGTGGGAAAAGATGGCCGCGAGTGTCATGATGTGGGAGGTGGGAAAAGATGGCCGCGAGTGTCATGATGTGGGAGGTGGGTAAAGATGGCCCCCAGTGTCACTGAGTGCAACATGGCCGCCAAGTGTACTTTGTTATCATTGTTCAAGCATAAAAATTTCTTATTTTTTTTCATAAATCCGTTACAATTTTCTCGGAATTATGATAACACTAATCCATAGTGTACACGTATTTTTTTAGCCAGGAAAATTAAATTATTTTCCAATGTACCTGGGTTTTACACTACCGTACACTAACTTTATGATTTTTAAAATGCCTAAAATTAATAAAAATAATCCTCTATTCTAACGTTAGGTTGTTAAAATTTTAAATATAACACTAATGAATGACCTGAGTTTAACTTGTAATAAAATTTACAGGTGTCCTGACATTGATTGTAAAATGAAAAGCTGTTTATAATTGTTAAACAAACACACATATATTTTTTCTTCAGCAGCGTAGCACACGATACAACCAGTGTGTTTTCGCTGCGCATGCGCGCGTGTCTTACACTATAAATACCACATTTTTTTTTTTTAATTATTCACAATTAATCTCTGAGTGCTCAGTCATGGATTTACCCTTGGCGCAACTCATGGATATTGACAACACATCAGATTTGTTCACAAATCATGATAATCAAGTACAACGCCTCGACAGTATCATGAATTTGGTACACGATGAATCCCGATTAGATGATAGAATCACCCCCTTAGTCGCACCTGAACCCCAGAACTACCCTGCACCAACTCATTGTGAACATCCTCCAGTCTGAAATAATGCCAACAGAAAACTCAAGAGTCAATTTAAATATTTATTTGTATTGAGCAAATTACAAGAATTTCGAAGAGAAAAGAGCCGAAATAATGTCTGTCTGTCCTGGAAATCAGCTGATCAGCAATAAATCGACATCTCCGTGACCTTCAAGGAGATTTTGACATTAGGTTTTACCCGCTTTTATCACAAATCATTATAAAGAAATTGTCACACCCCGGTGAACTCCTGAAACCCACATCCTACCTGAGAGTTTGGTAAGATATTCCATTCATTCGTTACCGTTCCCCGTGGAGTAGAATTTCACTTCCATCAGCTTTCACTGTTGTCGTGCCAAACACAAAAATTGACAAATTATACGGACTGCCACGATAAGCGTTCCGTACTGCACATGTCCGATAAAATCCCTCCAGTCGTTACACAATGTTGATTCCACAAAACCTGTTCGAAATTGACAAATTATACGGACTGCCACGATAAGCGTTCCGTACTGCACATGTCCGATAAAATCCCTCCAGTCGTTACACAATGTTGATTCCACAAAACCTGTTCGGTGGCCTACATTATCGTTCAATCGCTGATCATAAAGGCTGCGTTCATTCTCACCAGAACTGTAGGCCTATATACTTCGAAATCTGTGAAAGAATATCAATTTTCACGTTTCCTGTCGGATATCACACAAATTGATGCGTCCGCTGGAACACAGCACACTCCCTCGATTTCAGTCTACGTGTGACATGCAGGCGATGCATGATGCAGATTACATTATTCATCTCAGTGGATACCGAAATGGAACAAAGTTCCGTTATACACTGCAACAGAGAATGTTCTCCCGCTCAGAAAACACAAAATGGCTACTGAACACCAAAATTTCCCCGGATAATAAAGTCGTTCAAACCACAGCGCCATCTATTCGCTTTGGTGCAAGGGAGACAACTCGGACTAGACCAATTCGAAGATCATGTCCGCTATATTTAGCCTGAATGGATATAGGGGTGATCGGGTTTTTTTATGGCTTTTACTATGAGCTATGAGGTTGATCATGTAGAATACGATGGAAAAAAATTTGAAAGTACCGCGTAGGCTTGTATATAGATCCATATAGATCCATATAGACCCATATACACTCATATACTGGGATATTGGTATGTATCAATCCATACGGGGTGGACATGTTGGAGCACTAGTGGCCCGATGGGGTAGAGTGAGGTCTTATTTTAAAGCTCTCGAGGAAATAAATAAATAAATAAATAAATAAATAATAAAAAAATCAAAAAATCGGCGAGTAGTAGACGAAGGGAAAATTGGAAAGTATTGACCATGCCCCAGAATACTTCATAGGCATATCACGGCCTTAAGGCCTATGTAAGATGTAATCTACATCACAGTTTAGTAGTATAAAAAGCGCAATTCACCTTGTCCCTTCCAAAGAAATAAAATC
>JAVTVY010035069.1:24898-146987 GCA_036873755.1 Hanleya hanleyi | reverse complement strand
TTCCCTTTGGATAATCGCGCTGAAATTTTCACCGAGCTAGTATAAGGTGATAAGTGCTACTGTTGATCTATTTTTAGAGAGGAAAATTAATTTATTTTCAAGGTAGCGGTTTTTTCGTACTATCGTACTTTGCCCTTAGGCGAGTAAAAATCACTGAAAATTCATACAATCACAATAGAATCGAACGGTAGGGAGCTACAATTTGACATACACGACCCTCAATTATCTCAGTTTAATTGGAAATAAAATTTTCTACGGGCCCTGACAGTTATTGTACAATAACAACCGTTTATAAATTCAAAAGAAACACACGCCGAAGTTTATCGAATTTTATATCCCCCGCATTTCGACCGCTGTCGCCGCGGTCCGCGCGATGTGTATATATAGTGCGACCCGCGGACAGCCGGCTATTCCAAAAAAATTTCACTATCAAGATGGCAACCAATAATGTAGTTCCTGTGAGACTGAGTAGAAGACGAAGACGGGCAATGATGGCGGAGATCAAATTATTTTGGTCTTGCGAGTTAACAGGCTGGGTAGAGATGATAGAGGGAGGTGTGCAAGCTAGAAGGGTGTCAACGGCCAACAACATCCGAAGATTGCTGAATGCGGCCGGCGACATACATGTGGGTGATGACAGATGGTCTATACTACTTCAAAGAGCGATGGCAGAGGACAGACACGCCATCCCTGTTCCTCCTCGGCCAGTACAAAGAGTACTCCCCAGGCAAAGAGCCCCCCAGTCACCGCCACCAGCGACACCCTTCCCTCTGGAGGACCTTGCAGCCCCCGTCATTCCGGATGTCCTGCCACCCACAACGACCATGACCATACCCCCGGCTACCTTCTTAGATGATGTCCCGATCTATGTGTCGGATAGCGAGGACGATGAGGATGTGGAATACATCACCACCATCATGCATCCACCTTGCTCTGGGGAATGATTCCACCACGCAGATGATTACGGGGAAAGTAGACAGGAAAACTTCCCTGCTGAAGAAAAACAGCATAACAAATTGATCGTCCTTTTCAGGATTAGCGAACTGTTCTTTTCAGAACAAACAATACTTCGAAAGAGGATAAGCTTTAAACTGGCACATCAATTTCAAAAGCATACAGCCCTGACCCTTTATTTATTTTTTTTTTAAACTGCATTCACCCAAATAAACAATCCCTGTCCGATATCAACCAGTCCTTGTAAGGACTAATCACTCTATATATATACACAGAATTTTTTCTCTCGCCCCATTAATTAATATTACACAGTCCAAATGATAACGGACTAAAAATTTTATTTTTTGAACCCAGGCATGTTACTAATTTTATTTTGATAAAAAATTATAACAGCCCGAAACATAACGGGGACTGCCAATTTATTTGAACGAGGACAGGGGATATATGTGTGCGTGATCTCGTGTTAATTTTTGTGCGTGGTTAGAAGTCACCCTTTCGGTTATTTTTTGAACCCAGGCATGTTACTAATTTTATTTTGATAAAAATTATAACAGCCCGAAACATAACGGGGACTGCCAATTTATTTGAACGAGGACAGGGGATATATGTGTGCGTGATCTCGTGTTAATTTTTGTGCGTGGTTAGAAGTCTCCCTTTCGGAAAAGATGGGTGGTTATGAAAATAACCGTTGGAATATGTAATAATAATAATTACATCGTTGAGAGGGTCTGCTGTTTTCTCTCAGCACAAACAAAGCATGTCAAAGGTATCAATTGACACACTATGGGCGTGTTGGCTTGGGCACACGTGGGTATTTGTGCCCGGTGATGAATGCATCTTTCACACAATGCCTGATGACCGCAAGGAGAGATCGCGAACTTTGCAAACTGGCAACTACATTCCACACAATGTAAATATAAGTTGCTTTGGCGTTCCGTGTTATAGCCCAATGTTGATGTGGTGATGGCCCATACATAATGCATTTCGTCTTCGATTTTTTTTTGCCTTATTTTTCTGTCTCTTATCCTCTTTGTCCTTGCATCTTTTCTGTTTTTCCGCTGCTGGTCCCTCTCTCTATTCATTCTGTCATCTTGTGCCTGTTCTCTGTCTTTGACTTGTGGTTTCTTCAAGTTTCTTTCTTCGCTGTTCTTTGCCTTGTCATCTTGGCCTTCTTCTTCTGTATCATCGGTTCCATCTTGTGCCTGTTCTTTGTCTTTATCTTGTGGTTTCAACATATTTTCTAATATACAGTCTATATTGTCAAAACATGGGTAGACGTCTGGATCCGGTGTAGCTGCAAGGGCGAAGAAATTATCCAGCTGCGATGTTTCTGGGGGATTTTCACAATGGGCTGTAGTTGACGCAGGATAGTTCCGGGCTTGAGGTGGTGGTGAAGGAAATAACTGTTTCATTATGTCATCTAGCCAGGGTTGATCATCTACCAAATTAATGATACCGCCGAGAAGTTGTTCTTCATTTTCATCATGATTTGTAAACAAGTCTGGTGTGTCAATATCGAGGATTTCAGTCAGGGGTGGTTCCATGACTGGGCACTCACATTAATTGTGAATAATTGAAAAAAAATACTGCGCTATTTATAGGGTAAAAACGCGGACGGCAGCGAGAGCACTCTAGCTGTGTCGTCGGCTACGCTCAACAAAAATATATTTGTGTTTCTTTTGCAATTTTAAAAGGCTATAATTTTACAATAACTATCAGTGCACCTATATATTTTATTTCCAATTAAACTCAAGCAATTGATAGTCTAGTATTAAAAAAATTTAACAACCTAACGCTAAAGTATGTCATTATTTTATTAATTTTTAGCGATTTTAAACCCCATAAAGTTAGTGTACGGTAATATAAAACACCAGGTACATTGGAAATAAAATTGATTTTCTTGGCTAAACAAATACGTGTAGACTATGGATTACAGTGTTATAATAATTCCGTGAAAATTGAAACGGATTTATCGAAAAAAATAGGAAATTTTTATGCTTAAGTAACACAGCAAAAAAACACTATACAGTGGGCAAGCCTATCTTGCACTGACTGACACTGGCCGCCATGTTGTACTCACCTCACACCACACGACACAAAAACTGGCCGCCATCTTGTACCCACCTCACACCACACGACACAAAAACAGACCGCCATCTTGTACCCACCTATCACCACACGACACAAAAAATGACCGCCATCTTGTACCCACCACAGCCGACTAAACTATAAATAACGTGTATATTGACATTTATTCACAAAGACAATCATGAGTTCCAGAAGACGAGCCCTGTTTACACACCACCCGCCTAGAGATCCGAGAAATGCTGCTGTTGCGGCTGCTGCTACAGAACATAGAGAGATAGTTAGCGTTGAAGAAGCTAATGGAATGATGATAACGACAAGTTTTCAGCAAGGTATTGAAGACGAAGCCGCGTTAATACGCAGTACAGAAGACCTGGCACAGCTCCGGCGAGCTGTAATTGCAGAAGAAGATGGCCGATTGCAACGACAACAAAGTCAAGACGAAAACCAAGAAATAGACAGAATGATGGCCATAGAAGAGCAAGAAGAAGAGGATGATATTAGTGATGAAGAACAAACCCAGCTTCCATGGTTAACTAGTAGACCTCCAACAACAACGCCAATTATAACGACGACGCTACCGCCTTGCGAAACTCCATCGACTTCGGAAAAACCACCACCATGCTCTTGGGGCGAAGCCGAGGTAACCCGCCTCAACGAAGTGATTAAGGAGATGAAAGAAGCCATGAATGGAATGGAGACGACAATGAAAGGAATGGACGCAGAGATTAAAAAACAGAACAAACAAATACATAGAGAAGAAAAAATATCACGATGTAGTGTCTGCACAGATGAAGAAAGTAAATACGCGGTTTTACCCTGTGGTCATTTATGCATATGTCAGGAGTGCTGGGTGACGCTGACGTGTGTTGGCGATACGTGTCATTGCGTTGAGGCTGGAGAAAACCATCTCAAAGTGAAGTGTCCAATTTGCAGGAAACACGTGGGTGGCATCAAAAGAATATACCGTGCATAAGTGACGTATAACACCAAAGGCCCTTTTCAGGGCCAACCCCATCTTTCCGAAAGAGAACTTCTATCAAAAAAAGCACAAAAAATAACACCAGATCCCATCATCCTTTTCCCCCCAAAAAAATCAAAGAAAAATTTTTTTTAACATTTTTTTCAAATTATTGAAAAAAAGGGGAAAAATTGAAGTGGGGGACAAGGGGAGGGGGGGAGGGAAATGGAATAGCCAAAAAAAATTTTTTTAACATTGAATAAAAAAGAAAAAAAAGATTCATGGAGCCAAAAAAAATCTTTTTCATTTTATATGTTTTTTTAACAATTAAAAAAGGGTTTGAAAAAAGGGGAAATGGGGAAGAGAGGAGGGGGACAAGGGGGTAAGCAAGATTGATGGAATAGCCCCAATTTTTTCTTTAATAATGGACCCATGGGGTCGAGTGAGGTATCAAATTGAAGCTTATGTGAAGGGGCATGTAATGGGTTGGGTATGGGATTGAACTATCGGCATTTTGCGCATGCGCGGTAGCCGAAAGTTATGGAAATAGACGTTTTGGAGGTAGGAGATAGCCAAAAAAAAAAATTTTTTAAAATGGACCAATGGGGTCGAGTGAGGTATCAAATTGAAGGTAAAGTGACGGAGCATCTAATGGGGTGGGTGTGGGGTTGAACTATCGGTATTCTGCGCATGCGCGGCGGCCGAAGGGTATGGAAATAACCTTTTTGGAGCTAGGAGAGCCCCTAATGGACCAATGGAATCGAGTAAGGTATCAAAGTGAAGCTTATGTGAAGGGGCATCTAATGGACTGAGTGTGGAGTTGACATATCGGCCTTCTGCGCATGCGCGGCGGCCGAAGGGTATGAAAATAGCCTTTTTGGAGCTAGGAGAGCCCCTAGTGGACCAATAGGGTCGAGTAAGGTATCAAAGTGAAGCTTATGTGAAGGGACATCTAATGGACTGGGTGTGGGGTTGACATATCGGCCTTGTGCGCAATTTAAAAAAAGAATGAACACTAACAAGCAATAGAATGAACACTAACAAGCATTTTTTTAATTTTTCTACTATTTTTTATTAACACAAATAGAATGAACGTGTTCACAAGGGTATTGAATTTTAATACAATTATATCTGAGTATTGAATTTTTTTAATACAATTGACAGTAAAAAAACTCTGAATTTTTAATAGTTCTGCATTTAATACAATTAACAGTAAAAAAACTCTTTTAATACAATTATACGCTCTCAAGATCAATAAATGTGTATGGTAAATGTTTTTTCAACACTTGTTCTGTTCAATAGTTCTCCAACAAGACTTGTTTGAATTCATCCTCATCTTTTCGGCCCTGGTGCACATAGATGTACGTTATAATCTCTTCACGTGGGATTTTGGAAGGGCAACCCGCTACCACTCCCAAGGCAATTTGCGTCTCGGTCACGGCCTCCAGTGCCTCAGTGATCAGTGCGTTTGAAGGTACACTAGTGTTCTGTGGAATTTGAGGTCTGATCAGATCCAGGACTGTGTCGATGTACTTTTGATAAATATAGTGAGATACCTGGTAGGTCAGAGCTTGACGAATTGTACTGGCAAGACTCTGCAACTTCCGCCAGGCCGTTAATTTGAAAGTGACACCCTGAGGACAAGCAACCAGCTCTTGCGTATCTAACCGCATTCGCCATTTTCGAATATGCACCAGGAGCTGGTCGTTGAAATAGGCACAACTCACAAAGAGGTCCTCACCCACTGAAAATTTCGCTTCGTCATTTCCCTGGTCACGAATAACCGCATCGATGGCGTAATCAAGGGTCTCCAGTTTTTTCCAGGTGTCTAAGTTCATGGCAATATGCTTACCGGGTCTGTCGTTAAAACCCGCTGCATTAAAATGCACTTCTGCATCTTTCACACTCACAGTTAAATAGGGTGAGAGCTCCCAAATGTCGGTGTGAGCTGCCTGGTAAGCCTCTTGGATAAGGTTATTGATCTCCTGGACAGACATAGGAAGTTCTACCTTTTGTTTCACTTGCTGGGGTACTACTACTGGCTCCTCAACCACAGGTATTTCTAACGGTGTTAGTCGAGGGCGTTTGGGTCGTCCAGCACGTTTAGCAGGTGTAGTACTCTCTGGGCTAGTGTGCGTACGTTTGCTAGCTGTACGCTCTTCGGTAGTGGTATCCATCACTAAGATATCATCATCTGGTATAACGTCGTTGGCTTCAAGTACATCTGCTAGTTCTTCATTTCCCGTCTTCTTCAGCGCCTCCACGAAGACTAGAAATGCATAAGGACCACGGCGCAGTATACCGTCGATGAGAGCTCTGTTTTGTGCTGAAAAGGTTTTCTCGGCCATGATATCGTCGACATGCTCTTTCATGAGTATGTGTTCCTGCATAAGGAAATCACATAGTTCACCCACACGCTCTATTTCATCAATGAGGCGAACACGGTTGTTTCGAAGCGTAACTAGCTGGGCTGACTCCATGACTGTGGGCTCAGGCTGATGAGGAACTAATACGGCGTAATAGTCTGTTGAAATTGCACTAGTAAAATCAAAAAAAGTAAAATGATTCTCCACAGCTGATACAAGTAAGCAAGCAGGCTGGATGGCTGGCTGGCTGACTGGCTGGCTGGCTAGAGGTGAAGCAGACTAGAGGTGAAACAGGCAGGCAGGCAGGCTGGTCAGGTCAGGTAAGTCAGAGTGCTCCACAGAGTAGTGCAATGAATACACCCCTACCCTAAAAATCGCCACTCCTTTTATACGTTTTTTTCTATCCACCTCCCACCACACGACACACAAACAGGCCGCCATCTTGTACCCACCTCCCACCACACGACACAAAAACACGCCGCCATCTTGTACCCACCTCCCACCACATCAATCTTGTACCCACACGACACAAAAACGGGCCGCCATCTTGTACCCACCTCCCACCACACACGACACAAAAACTGGCCGCCATCTTGTACCCACACCACACGACACAAAAACTGGCCGCCATCTTGTACCCACCGCCCACCACACACGACACAAAAACTGGCCGCCATCTTGTACCCACCTCCCATCACATCACGACACAAAAACTGGCCGCCATCTTGTACCCACACCACACGACACAAAAACTGGCCGCCATCTTGTACCCACCTCCCACCACATCACGACACAAAAACTGGCCGCCATCTTGTACCCACACCACACGACACAAAAACTGGCCGCCATCTTGTACCCACCTCCCACCACATCACGACACAAAAACGGGCCGCCATCTTGTACCCACCTCCCACCACACACAGACCACGCCTCCCACCCCCCACCAGCCAATCACAAACACGCTTACATACCACCAATTGTGACGTCATAGTTACATCCGGGTGAAATTTACGCCAATTTGCTTGCTGTATACTACTAGCGCCAAGTATAATACAGGCGAGCTTTATATTAATCAAAGAAAACGCGTGATACCATGTCTCTCAAACCCTAATAAAAATCGCCAACCTTTGAATAACTGCAGACCTATATAACATTGTTGAATATATAAGCTAGCCGTAGCCTGTGAGGATCAGACAGGATTTGACTGGAGAAAATATACGACTAATATATGACCTGATGTTATCGAGTAAAGAAAATATATACCCGGATTCCCTCTACTGATAGACTATCAAATAAATCCCTTTTAGAAAGATATTATCCAAGCCTGGTACTAGTACATATGCCAAAGAAAAATGAAACCAGGAACCATTGAACGCAACAGTAACAGAGTGGTGGAAACGTACAGATAAGAAGTCATATCACCCAACAGGAAAATATACTGGATAAAAAAAATCACAAGAACCAAAGTGATCTATGTGATGATTTGTATCCCATATCCAAGTGACGCTTCTACTGCGTCTGATCATGTGGACATCTTGTATGACATGACCACACCGCCCCAGCACCGGCTTGAGCGATATTAGATACAAATATTTCAGAACGACGGTGCAAGAACCCTGTCAGGTCATCTGTTGGAAAATGATGAACTATATGTGACAGACAGATAGACACAAACGGCCCAAACGAACCTCGATGAACTCCTGTAAAACAACAGTAACTTGAAGAACTTTACTTTCTTTAACACAAAATGGTTTGACCCTATATCAGGCCTGGGGGGAGGGGGGCAAAATGGCCCCTCCCTCTACTAAACTTTCTGAGCTATCTCCGGAACGACAAACAATTAAGAGCTGACACTCGGTGACTTTATAATTTATCATATTGTGGTCATTTTTGAGCCCATTTGCATAGCACCCGGAGGAGTGGATCATGAGTAAATTCAAGATGGCGGCACATGGGGTAACAGGAAAGTGATGTTTTCGTAATGTTTTTTTTTCTCAAAATTTCTGCTTTTTCGCGATGAAAATTGGACAAAAACTTTTTTATTTCACATCACATCAATATTTACTAATTTATCATGCAGTTTTTGTGGAAAAATTGCATAAATAATAAATTCGAAAAATCTGACCGAAAAAAATCAACCAAAACAATCCGTTTTTGAAGATGATGTCACTGTGACGTCATCAAAGATTTTGTTTTCACATTTTCTGGTAGAGCTTGACCCATGGGTAGGGCCTATAGTGTGGTAAGTTTCAGCCCCTAGCTGAAGGGATAAGAAAAATAATTAGGGGCGAAATGCCCCTCCCCCCCCCCCGCCTCCCTCGTAGAAAGCATAATACAGAGAAACTGATTCTCAAAATGAAAATGAATCTTAAAAAAATGTACATATCATGAATTCCGCGAAAAAGTGGACATCGCTAAAAACAGCCCTTTTCGCATAAAATTCACTCCACATTCTTTTTAGACATGCTAGCATGCTGTTTTTTCTATTCGCTTCCTATGATCTCCGGGGACACGTCAATAACAGAGAAGATATGTTTTAATCGCGAAATATTTTTCTCGCAATTTTTGAACCTGAAGAACTCAGAAAATTCGAAATTGTCAAGGAAAAAAAGTTGCATTTTACTGAAAAGTATACTATTTTGAAACATCTGTAGAAAAGATATGCATGGGAAGGGAACTGTATACCTTAATTGGTAAAAATAAGATTTCAGAGTTTTAATTTTATAAGTAGAAGTGATAAATTCATCCTAGGAATATTTTTTGTTAAAGAAAATGTGTAATTATTAAAGCTCTTTTACCGAGAAGATTTAAAAAGCGCACTCTTGATTTCGCCACGAGTTTTTGGTGATTCCGTCACAGACTACATTTAACTCCAATCACTCTTTTCTCACGAGGAAAAAAACCTTATCATCCTTGGGTACTGCATGTTAGTAAGAGATATCATATAAGAATAATCAGATTGAAACAGTGCAGCAAAAAAATAGACAAACAACACTATTCAAGAGTCATGTCCGTTTCAGGTAATTCCGTCACGAACATTTCGAGGCATGATTTACTGAAAATGCTGGATCATCTGTAGATTTTTCATGGATCCGTAAACAGATGTCATATAGAATATAGAATAGCAAACTAAACATAAAACTACATGGGTATGACCACGAAACTTCCGAGTACATGGCTTTGAATAAAAAAGTCTTCCCAACGGTGATTCCGTCACGGTGGAATTCATGCTATGGCTGTGTAGTACTTGGATGTATATGTGTGGAGCAGGCATACACTCGTCAATGTATGTTATCAGAAGTTCATAAATACAGATTCTGTATTTATGAACTTCTGATGTTATGTATTCTGTCTTTTTCGTATGTTGTGCTTATTACTATATTAAAATGATATATATTTCATACCTGTACCGTGAGAAACGAGGTGATGGAGACGGTTGCACCGCTCTTGCCATTCTCGTGAAGGACTTGAAGATATCAACTGAATAGAATAGATATCTGAGCTAATCTCCATGCATAACCTGCACGGAAATTATTTTGAAGAATGTGTGCAGCTTTGATTAATTCATTTTAATTTTCATAATTTATTGAAAATATAGCCTATTTTCCTGTAGGTCAGGCGACTGTGACAGAATCTCCATACAGTATACTAGAGCACTTATTTTGGATTGTGTCAAGTTGGAACACTCTGAGGTGTGGGTGGTGTACACATTCTGTACTCACTCTGGAAGCCACATTGGATATAACTACATTTACCGTGTGAGAAGATATTTTATGAAATACGATTATGTGAATATATATCCCGCGTGAAAATTTGTCTTTGCGTCGCCATGCCAACATGCAAACAGGAAACGTCAAAATGAACATGACGTCAGAAATGACCTATTTAATTGGCGAATTTCCAGGCCACTACGTCAACCGTGACACTGAACCACCGAAGTATTAATATATTGTGTCGCTATCCATTTACACACATGTATTTTCATGACCGTAATACGTAGTAATAGACGGACGTACATGCTGTGTTATAACGGTGAGTTGCAGGATTAGCATGTTACGAACCCTCTGATAAGTAAACTTCAACTGTGTTTTCTTGGTAAGTATGATTCTTAGCTTTATCGGGTTTGTAAATGAATTTCATTGCGATTTGTTTTCTTCACTGTATACATAGCCGCAGATAGGCTGTAATGAGTAACCACGAGAGCATACAGACAGTCCCAGTGGTGATTATGTAGCCTACTTCAAATGTCCCATTTTAGTATGTCAGATTTGTAAAATATTTACCAGCATTTCTCTGTTGTTCTGTGTTTTTACCTCCGTCGATCAGACGGAGGTCTTGGAGCGCAACGTGAAATCTCCCGCCAAATAATTGTCATATGGGGAACCCACGACTCGTGTGATTTCCAATAGGGATTGCCATGGTTCCCGACGAAATTTTGAAAAGTTTTTGGACACAAATGAATGCTTACGTCACAAAAGGTGTGTATCCTTTGCAGCGCTTCCACCGGGTCTCTTTATTCGAGGGTACTAAATTCGCGCGTGTACTTATAGCTTCGCGCTGGTACAGATGGCCGGTATGCGACGAAGACAAACCTGCGCTTTCATAAAAAGTAAATTTTCACGAAAGAAAAACTCGCATTCCAGATAGTATAATTGGAAACTTCCTCGAGAATCTCTGAATCGGCAAAAAGATAAAGGACGAGTGTCATTCACCAGGATGCGAGTCGGAAGTGAGAAGTCAAATTCAAAGTCAGAGGTCAAAAACGTAAAACTCCGAAGAACTCTCTCGGCTTTTTCTTTTCTTTTTTTTTTAGTTGGGGGGTGAGGGTTGGGGAGATAGCGACTGAAAAAATATATCTTCCCATGCTTCAATCGTTATCTGTGAATCCGATCAACAACCTAGCCGGATAATCTGTCAAAAATTATCCGTCGTCTGGGTAAGGTTGAAGGGTCATCGGAAGCTCGAACTGTGATACAGGCAAAAACTGTTGTTGTTGTAGTCTGGAAAAATAACTCTGCCTCACGAGGCGCTCTCTCGGCTTTTTCTTTTCCTTTTGTATGAAGATGGGGGGGGGGGGAAGATAGCGACTGGAAATATATATCTTCCCATGATACTTCAATCGTGCGCTCATGAATTCCACGGAGAGCGGACATTGCTAAACAGCCCTTTTCCGCATAAAATTCACTCCACATTCTGTCGTAGACCCGGCTATATTAGCATGCTGTTTGTTCTATTCGCTTCCTATGGTCCCCGGGAACAAGCCAATAATAGAGAAGATGTGTTTTAATAGCGAAATATTTTTCCCGCAAGTTTTTAACATGAAGAACTCGGGAAATTCTAAATTGTCAAAGAAGAAAAATTGCACTTTACTGAAAACTATACTATTTTGAAACATCTGCAGAAAAGATATGCATGTGGCGGGAGCTGTATACCTTGGTAAAAATAAGAGGTCAGAGTTTTAATTTTCTAAGTAGAAGAGATAAATTCACTCTAGGAATATTTTTTTGAAGAAAATGTGTAATTAATAAAGCACTTTTACCGATAAGATTTAAAAAGCGCACTCGTGATTCCATCACGATTTTTTGTCGATTCCGTCACGGACTAGATTTAACCCCTGGGATGATCCAGTCGCGTTTTTCTCACGATGAAAAAAATCTTTTCATCCTTGGGTACTGTATGTTAGTAAGAGATGTCATATAAGAATAGTCAGATTGAAACAGAGCAGCAAAAAAATAGACAAGCAACACTAGTCAAGAGTCATGTCCGTTTCAGGTGATTCCGTCACGAACATGATTTACTGAAAATGCTGGATCATCTGTAGATTTTTCATGGATCCGTAATGTCATATAGAATAGCAAACTAAACTTGAAACTACATGGGTATGACCACGGAGCTTCCGAGTACATGACTTTGAATAAAGAAAAAGTCTTCCCAACGGTGATTCCGTCACAACCTAGCCGGACAATCTGTCAAAAATTATCCGTCGTCTGGGTAAGGTTGAAGGGTAATCGGAAGCTCGGACTGTGATACAGGCAAAAACTGTTGTTGTTGTAGTCTAGAAAAATAACTGGCATGCACTCTATGGAGAAGGGCCTCGTGAGGCACAAAGTGCAATTTCTTGTTGTTGTTTATCTGCAAATCCGCTCAACTCGATGGGTATCTTTCACTTGTTCTCACAGTTGCCTGGCCTGTGTGATATTGGGTGGTCGAAGTCTACGTATAGTTTTTTTCAATAAATTATGGAAATTAATATAAACATATATACAGATATTTTTTTAAATAGATTTTTTTATAAGTGTATTTCTCTTTCATCTTTGGCTCAATTAAAGTCATTGTCTAAAATGTGAAGCCGAGTTAATACAGTTTTTAATTATCTACCAAACCCTGTCCTCTATGCCATAGAATAAAAGAGAAGTTGGGAATAGAACCGCTCAACACAGTCATTTCTAAACATCAAGTTGTACATAAATATTTTTACTTACTCTGTACAAGCTGAGGGCATTTTTGTGGCTTTTGAAAATTTTGAGATTTTTGCGAGTCTGTCCATATTTAACTAAGCGACGTCCAAGCGAGCTAATGTACGCGCGTTATATTCATATCAAGTATGGTGCGGCTTGTGTTCAATGAGGCTTGGAATGTTTATACAATTAATTTTCTTCTCACTGTTACACAATAAATATTTGCTGCGTGAAATCCAGTCATTTGTTCCATAGGGGCAATATTCTCATCAGCCATCACCATTCAATGTCAATGTGATACATGTACAAGTCCATGGTCATTGATACAGTAAGGTGAAGGCGAAGGTGACCTGTAACACCAGTATACAAAATTATACCGAGCGCATTGAATCCTCATCATATGATGTTGAGACAGATCAGAACGAAGTGTCGGTAAAATCAGGTGTGTTTTGAAGAGCATTCTCTCATCAATGATGATGCTATACTGTACATGTACACATACAAAATATGAAGTGTTGCTGTGTTGGGCCTATAGCACAAAATCACAAGCAAGTTGGTACAACTAGGCACACAGGGTCTCATTTCTGTCGCTAACGTGTTGATTTGGGTGAGGGATCCTCTCATGGGGAGGTGTGGGTGGGATGGGGCCTAATGTCTCAAGCACTTTTCCAGGTTTTCCATCAATATACTCTATTCCATACCCCAATATTTCAAGGACGTCAAATCAAACAAAAATTATTTGCTGGGAATGTGACTTTCACATCCCTGTCTGGACATGCTAGTGAGGAACCCTCAATCCCAGATTAATTACCATTGATGAAGCTAACGTCCAACAAATGCAAAATTGAGCTTGGCATCCGGCCGTATGTTATTCAGTGATGTATTACGCTACGGACCCTGTTGCCTCGACGGAGGTCTTTGCGCTCATCCAGCGCTTGTTCTTTATAGATTCCACACGCTCACAATTGTTATATCTAAAGTAATTTGACATTTCTGTTTCGACTGATTTCTCCAGGATACTATGCTGGCCACATATCGAATATCATTGATTTCTAGTCCTTGCTGCCGTGTATTGTAAAACGAACGTCCCTGCTTTCATCATATAAACTGGAGCCGGACTAAAACTCAATAATCACTAATCATAATTTGTTTCTCTGTGTATAGTAAATTTCTTGTTTCTCCTTGGTCCCGAGTTGACAATGAGTTTGTTTCGTGTCGATTATGTAAGCTGTTTGTTTGCATATTTTTATCGCTGCAAATGGCGTGTGAAGTTTCAGCTGAGTGCGCCCAAATTCAATATGGCCAAAGCAAAGACTAACTGATCTCTATCCGGTCACATGCATGTAAACAACTTGTGTAGGCAAGGCTACAGTCAATCTGAGTAAACATCGATGTTTTATGAGCATACCATCGCGGTTTACTGAGATTGGGCTACAGTATACATACATTCCACCGCACCTCAGTGCGTGTCCCAGTGCGCCCCGTACCTGAATCACACTGGGACACTTATACTTCTTCGATTTCTTAAAATACAATTCTGGAGCAAGTATAATAGATAAAATTGGAATTGTTTGTACGATTACGGAATGCTAAATATTACTTATAACTAGAGCATAGAAGGCTACTAATATAGGGGATATTTTTGCAATAAAAAAGTGAAAATTGTTTGAGTGCGACCATTCTCCTCTAATCCAATTGTAATGTTGAATGGATAAAAAAAAGGGATTTTCGATATATTTGGGGTTGCTCTATCTTAGAATAGCACAGATACTAGTGCAGAAAATTGGTCGAGTCTCGAGTGGGATTCGAACCAGCGACCCCCAGAGTAAGGTACCTGATCGCCAGCACTGTATATCGGCGATATAAGCCACTCGACCAACGGGCCTCCCACAAAAATAGGAGGTAGCAGACCGGTAGTCTTGAAAGCGAAACTGCAGTACCCCTCTGATGGTCGTAGTGACTTAGCTCCCATTGCTGGATACATAGCAAGATTTTCTTTTTAGGAAAGAAAAGATTAGAGGAAAACGATCATTTGACAAATGTACAAGTGCCAAGAATTTAAAACAGTCACCAATTTCAAGTTACTCTCCATCGAAATACCACATTTCCTACCTGAATTTAACTTTCGTTTTAACCGTATCTGGCCTGGGCTTTTTCGGACCTGTCCAGGCCTGGGGGGCGGAAATTCCCCCCGCCCCTCCCCCCCAATTAGTCTTCTTACCTTTTGAGCTAAGGGGGTGAAACTCACCACACTATACCCTTGGGGCAAGTTCGACCAGAAAATGTAACAAAATCTAAGATGGCCGCTTTTATGATGTCACAGTGACGTCATTTTTGGTCGATTTTTCGGTCAGATTTTCAGATTTTTTTTATTTATACAATTTCTCCGCAAAAACTGCATGATAAATTAGTAAATATTAATGTAATGTGAAATAAAATAGTTTTTGCCCATTTTTCATCTCGGAAAAGCAGAAATTTGAAGAAATATGACAAAAGCATCACTTTTCTGGTACCCCACGTGACCGCCATCTTGATTTTTTCCCATGATCCTCGGCTCGGGGAGTTATGCAAGTAGACTCAACATGACCCCAATATGATAAACTATAAAATCAAGGAGTTTCAGCTCTCCACTTTTTGTCGTTCCAGAGATAGCACAGCAAGCCTGGTAGGGTATAACTAAAATCCCATTGTCATCACAGTATTATTAGATGATAGAATCCTTCTGAACGACCGTCTTTTGTTTCTGATACTAACATCATATCGTATGCATATAATAAACAGCTCTTTATAGCTTCAGTAACGTTAGTACCTATATGCTGTCAGAATTTAATCTGTCATTATCGAATTAATGTCAGAGTTTGGAAGATGCCCAAATTCGCATCCATGGAGACAATCTCGCACAGTGCCTTGCCATTGTTCCGTTCATCTGACGCCTTTGGATATAGTTGAATAAATCATTAGTACGTATTCATGCCTATATCTAGTAATATGTGTGTATTAGTCGCCAACCCGACACACTCCATTATAGACAGGATATCAGAAACAGTACTATTCTTAACTGGGGCACAACTATCGGCACCTTGGGCTTTTTTCAGAACGAGAAATAACCAAATTCAGGCCGACAGAAGAACGATGGAATGAGCGATATACGGTAAATATTGATAGATCGTTTTCTATAGAAAAGCTTCTGTAGACAGATCGGTACCGAACCTTTAGAGCAACTGTTGTAGAAAGATCAGTAGTTTATAAAATACGAATAGACTCAACTTTTGCCGGGGAGATAACTCTTGCATCCGCCAGGTGGCGTTATTGTAGGTTATAGTATAGGAAGCGGTCATTCACGGCCTTTGACCTCTGAGGCCGTCAAGGCCGCTATAGTTCCAACAGATGGCGCCACCAGGGTGACCTTTGACCTCGAATTCCTCCGCGGTCTGGCGGTGATCCGGTCTGCTTCCGCGGACAAAAAGTAGTCCCCAGACTTCAAATACGCTGCATGGACCAATCGGGTCAACAACAAAAAAAATAAATAAATAAAAATCGGAAAACGGACTTTACTCCTACAATAGGGGCCTGTATTATACAATATACGGGAAATATGCCTATATGGGGTATGGGGTGGTCTTTTTTTTATATTTTACTATGGGTTGTTTGGTCTTGTTTTTCACGTCTCGCCACGAAAAAAAAGATGGGAGGAGTCTCGGAGGTAAGCGGTGAATTTTTTTGAAAAGTACCGGGTAGGTCTGTATATAGGCCCATATAGGCCCATACTGGCTATGGGGGATAGGTCCATACTGGGAAATTCACACATGTTCATTGCTATATGAGTTGTTTGATCTTGTTTTTCACGTCTCACCATGTACAACACGATGTGAAGGGTCTCGAAGTTAAGCGGTGAATTTTTTTGAAAAGTACCGGATGGGTCTGTATACTGGCTTTGGGGGATAGGTCCATACTGGGAAATTCACACATGTTGATTTTGATAGGGGTTGTTTGGTCTTGTTGTTTACGTCTCATCACACGTAGAACACGATGGAATGGGTCTGGAAGTTAAGCGGTAATTTTTTTTTTAAAAGTACCGGGTAGGTCTGTATATAGGCCCATAGGCCTACTGGCTATGGGGGATAGGTCCATACTAGGTGGACGTTTTGGGGTCTAGGTGAACACCTATTGGTCATATGCTATCGTATGAGGTCTTATTTTGAAGCTCTCGTGGAGGAGCATTCGACTGGCCTAATGTTTCGTCCGTTTTCAATACTTTGCGCATGCGCAGTCTGGCCGTAGTATAGAAAACAGACATTTTGGGGGTGCGTGGGGTGTGTTTGGGGTAGAGATGGACCACTATTGGCCCGAATGGGTCGTGAGAGACGTCAAAGTGAAGCTTTTGTGGGGTAGAGTCAGAACGCCGTGTTTTTAATGCAAGTCGCGTCAATCTGCGCATGCGCAGTTGGGTGTAGTAAGTAAAGTTGGCATTTTGGGGGCGTGTGGAGGTGTGCTTGGGGTAGAGATGGACCACTATTAGTCTGAATGTGTCGTGGGAGGTGTCATTGTGTAGCTCTCGGGGTGTAGACCCCGATTTGAGGGCTGTCCATAGCATCTGTGATGTCATCGATGACGTCATCAGTAGGATTAGTAGCGAAAGCGGGCATTTTGGGGAAGTGAAGGAAGGTATTTGGTGTAGAGATGGACCATCCTTGGTCCGAATGCGTCGTGTGGGGTGTCATCTTGTAGTTCTCGTGATGCAGACCACCATTTGAGGAATGCTCACGTCATCTGTGACGTCATTGGTGACGTCATCAGTAGGAGTAGTAGCCACAGTGGGCATTTTGGGGCAGTGAAAGAAGGTATTTGGGGCAGAAATGGACCATCCTTGGCCCGAATGCGTCCTGTGGGGTGTCATCTTGTAGCCTTCGGGGTGGAGACCGCGATGTGAGGGATGTCCACAGCATCTATGATGTCACTGGTGACGTCATCAGTACGAGTAGTAGCGAAAGTGGGCATTTTGGGGAAGTGAAGGAAGGTGTTTGGGGTAGAGATGGACCACTATTGGTCCGAATCCGTCGTGTGGGGTGTCATCTTGTAGTTCTCGTGGTGCACACCCCTATTTAAGGCATGTTCACGTCATCTGTCACGTCATTGGTGTCGAGTTGTCTAAGGCGCCAGTCTCAAGTGCTGGTCTGCACATGCAGGGCGAATCCTACTTCTGACGCATGAGCTGTTTGCTTGATACTTCTGATACAATAGTTAAAACTATAAAACTATAACTGTAAAGTCAGGGTGTCCGAGTGGTCTAAGGCGCCAGTCCTTAGTGCTGATAAGCGAAACGCAGGGCGTGGGTTCGAATCCTACTCATGAGAGAAGTTTTTTTTGTATATACACCTATTGTATTATACCATATCTGTCCTGAATGTGCTGTGTTATACCATATTTGTCCTGTGTTATACAACATCTGTCCTGTATTATACCAAATCTGACCTGTATTGTACCATATCTGTCCTGTATTATACCAAATCTGTGCTGTATTATACCATATCTCTCCTGTATTGTACCATATATGTCCTGTATTATACAATATATGTTCTGTATTATACAATCGGATATCGGTTGTCGTGAATAACAACAAGTTCAGCAATGTTCATGCAGTTTATTATCCCCAATGTTACATCATACCCAGGCTGGGGGAGCCGCCCTAGGTATGTTTATTATGTTCACAGCAAAACAAACTGAAATATCAAACACGATGTTTTATT
The DNA here is from genome assembly GCA_036873755.1 of Hanleya hanleyi. Lineage (NCBI taxonomy): Eukaryota > Metazoa > Mollusca > Polyplacophora > Lepidopleurida > Hanleyidae > Hanleya > Hanleya hanleyi. The sequence goes on along the minus strand of JAVTVY010035069.1, from coordinate 128,416 downwards.
ATTTAACGTACCGCCACATTAGGTACAAGTGTTTACTGAGCTCAAGTCAACGATCAGCATGTAGACATAGAGAGTATATACGGCGTGTTATGCTATTCATCAGTGCACGGGTACATCAACGCCCGTTGGTGGTGATGGTGGTAGTGGTGTGTGGTAGTGTGTGGTGGTGGTAGGACTGTGTGTGATGGTGGTTGTAATAGTGGTGGGTGGTGGTGTCTGTACATATAGGGATTAACTCGTGTCCCCCACCATTCCGTATGTATTGGTCGACTAATCAAAATTTCGCTACCACTGGTACTGATGACGTCAACAATGACGTCACAGATGACATGGAAATCACTAAAGTCGTGGTCTACACCACGAGAGCTTCAAGATGATACCCTACACGCCATCTTTGGATGAGATATAGAACCTCAGTCTCTCAAATATAACCCTGCGCACCACAGGAATGATCACTTTAATTACTGCACCCCAAATGCGCAAACTATTGTTTCAGGACATGCTGCCGTTACAGTACCCTGGCCTGCTCCACGACACTTAGGCCAAAAGCGATTCTGGCCGAAGATTAAACTTTCTCAAACGATGGCTTCTGATTGGACAAGAGCCTACGAGAATTGTAAACATACATAACGAGACTCCCCCCGCGTGGGTATGATGTACTGAAGGGATATTAAAATGATTGGATTGTCATCCTTGTTGTTGTTGTTGTTGTTCTGTCTCCGGTCTATATCATGGCGTTAAGGCGTTGAGATGGATGTAACGACGGGCGTCACCGCATTTCGATGAATTAGTGTCAATTCCATGGAAATCAGAGCTTTTGGGCTAATTCACCAGGGCGTTGACGCGTTAGGCTGAGCGTTGAATACAGGACAGATATGGTATCATACAGGACAGATATGGTATAATACAGCACAGATTCGGTAGAATACTGGACAAATATGGTAAAATACAGGACAGATATGGTATAATACAGCACAGATACGGTATAATACAGGATAGATATGGTATAATACAGAACATATATTGTATAGTACAGAACATATATTGTATAGTACAGGACATATATGTTACAATACAGGACAGATATGGTATAATACAGCACAAATATTGTATAATACAGCACAGATATGGTATAATACAGCACCGATATGGTATAGTAGAGGGCAAATATTGTATAATACAGAACATATATTGTATAATACAGTACATATATGGTACAATACAGGACAGATATGGTATAATACAGCACAGATTTGTTATAATACAGGACAGATACTGTAAAATACAGGACAGATTTGGTATAATATAGAACATATATTGTATAATACAGGGCAAATATGGTACAATAGAGGACATATTTGGTATAATACAGAACAGATATTGTATAACACAGGACAGATACAGCACATATACTGTATAATACAGCATAGATTTGCTATAATACAGCACAGATATGGTATAATACAGAACATATTGTATAGTACAGAACATATTGTATAGTACAGGACATATATGTTACAATACAGGACAGATTTGGTATAATACAGAACATATATTGTATAATACAGGGCAAATATGGTACAATAGAGGACATATTTGGTATAATACAGAACATATATTGTATAACACAGAACAGATATGGTATAATACAGCACAGATACTGTATAATACAGCACAGATTTGCTATAATGCAGCACAGATATGGTATAATAGAGGGCAAATATTGTATAATACAGAATATATTGTATAATACAGGACATATATGGTACAATACAGGAGAGATATGGTATAATACAGCACAGCTTTGGTATAATACAGGACATATATGGTATAATACAGCACATTCAGGACAGATATGTTATAATACAGGACAAATATGGTACAAATTCAGGTCAGATTTAGTATAATACAGGACAGATGTTGTATAACACAGGATAAATATGGTATAATACAGCACATTCTGGACAGATATGGTATAATACAAAAGGTGTATATACAAAAAAGTCATGTCAGGAGTAGGATTCGAACCCATGCCCTGCGTTGCGCAGACCAGCACTTAGGACTGGCGTCTTAGACCACTCGGCCATCCTGACTTTACAGTTATAGTTTTATAGTTTTAACTACTGCATTAGAAGTATCAAGTAAACAACTCATGTGTCAGGAGTAGGATTCGAACCCACGCCCTGCATGTGCAGACCAGCACTTGAGACTGGCGCCTTAAACCACTCGACCATCCTGAACTTTTACAGTTATAGTTCACAGTATCAAGTCATATGTAATTTTCATGCACGATGCGACCACCAAGTGTGTAGATGCGTCTCGTGCAGAGAACTACAAGATGACACCCCACACGATACATTCGGACCAAGGATGGTCCATTTCTACACCAAATACATTCCTTCCCTTCCCAAAATTCCCGCTTTCGCTACCACTCCTACTGATGACGTTACCAATGACATCACAGATGACGTGAACATACCTTAAAAAGGGTCTGCACCACGGGAGCTACAAGATGACACTCCACACGACGCATTCGGACCAATAGTGGTCCATCTCTACCCCAAATACCTTCCTTCACTTCCCCAAAATGCCCACTTTCGCTACTACTCGTACTGGTGACGTCACCAATGACGTCACAGTTGCTGTGGACATCCCTCAAATTGTGGTTTCCACGCCGAAGTCTACAAGATGACACCCCACAGGCCGCATTCGGACCAAGGATGGTCCATTTCTACCCCAAATACCTTCTTTCACTCCCCCAAAATGCCCACTTTGGCTGTTACCCCTACTGGTGACGTCACCAATGACGTAACTGATGACGTGAGCATTCCTCAAATGGTGGTCTGCACCCCAATGGCTACAAAATGACACCCCATAGGACGCATTCGGACCAAGGATGGACCACTTCTACCCCAAATACCTTCTTTCACTGCCCCAAAATGCCCACTTTGGCTACTACTCCTACTGAGGACGTCACCAATTACGTCACAGATGGAGTGGACATCCCTCAAATCGGGGTCTGCACCACGAAAACTACAAGATGACACCCCACACGACGCATTCGGACCAAGGATGGTCCATCTCTACTCCAAACACACACCCACGCACCCCCCAAAATGCCCACTTTCGCTACTACTCGTACTGATGACGTCACCGATTGTCTAATACAAGACATATGGCATAATACAGGACAGATATGGTATAATACAGCACAGATATGGTATAATACAGCACAGATTTGGATTAATACAGGACAGATACTCTACAATACAGCACAGATTTGGTATAATACAGAACAGATATTTTATAACACAGGACAGATATGGCATAATACAGCACAGATACTGTATAATACAGCACCGATTTGGTATAACACAGCACAGATATGGCATAATAGAGGGAAAATATTGTATAATACAGAACATATATTGTATAATACAGGACATATATGGTACAATACAGGACAGATATGGCATAATACAGCACAGATTTGGTATAATACAGGACAGATACTGTATAATACAGCACAGATTTGGTATCATACAGAACATATATTGTATAATACAGGGCAAATATGGTATAATACAGCACAGATACTGTATACAGCACAGATTTGGTATAATACAGCACGGATATGGTATAATAGAGGGAAAATATTGTATAATAGAGAACATATGTTGTATAATACAGGACATATATGGTACAATACAGGACAGATATGGTATAATACAGCACAGATTTGGTATAATACAGGACAGATACTGTATAATACAGCACAGATTTTGTATAATACAGAACAAATATTGTATAATACAGGGCAAATATGGTACAATAGAGGACAGATTTGCTATAATACAGAACAGATATTGTATAACACAGGACAGATATGGTATAATACAGCACAGATACTGTATAATACAGCACAGATTTTGTATAATACAGCACAGATATGGTATAATAGAGGGCAAAGATTGTATAATACAGAACATATATTGTATAATACAGGACATATATGGTACAATACAGGAGAGATATGGTATAATACAGCACAGCTTTGGCATAATATAGGACAGATATGGTATAATAAAGCACATTCAGGACAGATGGTGTATAACACAGGACAAATATGGTATAATACAGCACATTCAGGACAGATATGGTATAATACAAAAGGTGTATATACAAAAAACTCATGTCAGGAGTAGGATTCGAACCCATGCCCTGCTTTGCGCAAACCAGCACTTAGGACTGGCGCCTTAGACCACTCGGCCATCCTGACTTTACAGTTATAATTTTATAGTTTTAACTATTGTATTAGCAGTATCAAGTAAACAACTCATGTGTCAGGAGTAGGATTCGAACCCACGCCCTGCATGTGCAGACTAGCACTTGAGACTGGCGCCTTAGACCACTCGACGATCCTGAACTTTTACAGTTATAGTTCACAGTATCAATTACAAGCGTCTAGTCCGTCATTCATAATCCAGCCGTCGTCCATTAGAGAATATCCGCGTCCATAATCCAAAGACCTATTCCATTTTCCATATAACAGTATTAGCACCAAATTCAAAAAGACAATCATAGTATACATAAACATAGGCTTGTTTCCTGCAAGAGAGAAGCGGTCAACAGTTTTCAATGATGCCGGCAAGACATCATGATGTTCCAAAAATATCAAATCCGTATCGCTGATCAGTATTCTTAATCCATAATATTCGTTATAGAGTCGTCATCTAAAAAAGATGTATCTCAGTCACGCTTTGATTGTGACTGTTCATATGAGTACCATGAGGATCTTGAAGTACATGGGTTCATACGGCCCCTAGCCCCGGGTTAAGCGGAATTAGACACAAGTTACGAAACGTAGCGCCATAGATCTTGCACGCTACGTTCGTATTTTGCTATCAGCATGCGATATGTATCGCCAAATTTGAGAAACTTTGAGTGGAGGCGCTTGGTGGAATAGCCCTGTTTTATAAGTTTCTGCAACAATGTTTTGTGACGTTGATTAAAATCATCACATTTAACACAGGATCTAGCAAATGCTACTAAGCGAGATATGTATACGCCATATGCAGGTCCCACTGGAATATTACTATCCAGAAAGGGATAGTTTACGATGTCGAAATTGTAATCATCTCTTTTGTCATAAAGTCGACGAGAGAGAATGCCCGCTTCATTTTTATAGAGATAGAGATCTAAATAAGATGTGCCTGTAGGGCTATCTGTAGTTTCCTTCAAATCCAGTGAAGGTGGATATATATCCTTCACTGCGTCATTTATATAGCGATTATCCACAGCGAGAAGATCGTCTATATAGCGTTTGGTGAATGAGAAGGAACGGGCTTTGAATGGATCGGTTTTTGAAAGCGCCTGCATATAGTCATATTCATAAGAGAACAGATACAGGTCAGCCAACAGGGGTGCACAATTAGTACCCATTGGAATACCTATATGCTGCTGATATATTGTGTTGCCAAATTTCACATAGATATTTTTAATGAGAAATTCAAGCAACTCTATAAACAAAGAAACATCCCATGAATGATATCTCTTGTATGTAGTCGAGCTAAAGAATGCTTTATGGCTTCCGACATTCCGACATCATATGTAGTATTCATGCACGATGCGACCACCAAGTGTGTAGATGCGTCTCGTGCAGAGAACTACAAGATGACACCCCACACGGCCCATTTCTACACCAAATACATTCCTCCACTTCGCAAAATGCCCGCATTCGCTACCACTCCTACTGATGACGTCACCAATGACGTCACAGATGACGTGAACATGCCTCAAATAGGGGTCTGCGCCACGAGAATTACAAGATGGTACCCCACACGAAGCATTCGGACCAACAGTGGTCCATCCCTACCCCAAATACCTTCCTTCACTTCTCAAAAATGCCCACTTTCGCTACTACTCGTACTGATGACGTCACCAATGACGTCACAGATGCTGTGGACATCCCTCAAATCGGGGTTTCCACCTCGAAGGCTACAAGATGTCACCCCACAGGACTCATTCGGACCAAGGATGGTACATTTCTACCCCACATACCTTCTTTAACTACCCCAAAATGCCCACTTTGGCTACTACTCCTACTGATGACGTCACCAATGACGTAGAAGATGATGTGAACATTCCTCAAATGGTGGTTTGCACCCCGATGACTACAAGATGACACCCCACAGGACGCATTTGGACCAAGGATGGTCCATTTCTACCCCAAATACCTTCTATCACTGCCCCAAAATGCCCACTTTGACTACTACTCCTAGTGATGGCGTCACCAATGACGTCACAGATGCAGTGGACATCCCTCAAGTCGGGGTCTACATCTCGAGAACTACAAGATGACACCAGACACGACACATTCGGACCAAGGATGGTCCATCTCTACCCAAAACACACCTCCACGCACCCCCAAAATGACCACTTTACATACTACACCCAACTGCGCATGCGCAGATTGAAAAACAAGACCAGACAACCCATATCACAATGAGCATGTGTGAATTTCCCAGTGTGGACCTATCCCCCATAGCCAGTATGGGCCTATATACAGACCTACCCGGCACTTTTCGAAAAATTTCACCGCTTAACTTCAAGACCCTTCCCATCGTGTTTTTCGTGGTGAGGCGTGAAAAACAAGACCAAACAACCCATAGTAAAATCCAAAAAAAGGACCACCCCCCATACCCCATACAGGCATTTTCCCCCAGGATCCATACATGCATTCCATGCATTTTTACCGTGGGACTACTTTCTGTCCGCGGAGGCAGAGATCGCCTCACCGCCAGATCGCATCACCGCGGAGGAATTCGAGGTCAAAAGTCATGTGACCTGGTGGCGCCCATTGCCGGAACCTTGTACACTTGACCGCCCCGTGATCTCCACAAACCTCCACGCCACCTAGCGCCACAAAGCGTTATCTCCCCCGGCAAAAAGCTACTGTAGATGCGGGCTATATACTACTAAGATCATTTCCCATACTAGTATTAGCAAGGTCGTTTCATATAGAGTAACTGCACGCTGTAGAAAGATGGTTAGCCTATACCCATAGAGAAACTACTGCAGAAAGGTTTGAAATGATATTTGAGAGAGAAAGAATAAATTGTTCATCAGCGGGATTCGAACCCACGACCCCGATTCAACGCGCCGATGCTCTACCGACTGACCTATGACGCCCCATTAGTATTACTCCCGTGGATTGTCCCTGTGATGACCAACCTTCTCTCTGGGAGTCGCATTGTGCGCAACTGGCTCTATAATGAAGAAATGATATTTGGTATGGCGTATAGCCCGCCACTGAGTATATGTACATATGAAATTATTTTTGAGAGAGAAAGAATAAATTGGTCGTCAGCGGGATTCTGAGGGGTGGCGGGCTATACGCCATTCCAAATATCCTTTCTTCATTATAAAGCCGATTGCGCACAAGGACAATCCAATGGAGTAATATCTATGGGCCGTCATAGCCCAGTCGGTAGAGTATCGGTGTGTTGAGCCGTGGTCGTGGGTTAGAATCCCGCTGACGACCGATTTATTCTTTCTCTCTCAAATATCTTTTCATATGTATACATGCTCAGTGGCGGGCTATAGGCCATACCAATTATCATTTCTTCTGGGGAAAGATTGTTTCCTATATAGAAACTGTTGTAGCAATATCGTACTATCGTTCCCTTTAGCCGAACTGTTGTAGACAGATCATATCATTTGAAGAATCTGTTGCACAAAACCTTATTCCTCTTCGTCCTTGTAGATATCATTTATAATTTCCAACTATTTGTGTTCGTTGATGTATAAAATCTTTCCGATCTTCTCTGTTTTCAGACAAGTTTTACACTATGGGTAACACGAAGAGTTTAGGAGATTTTGACAAGCCCTCGCTTACCTGCTCCCTCAATAGGTGGGTCAATGATAACAGATACATATGGAATTATGACGACTTTGCTGACTATACCTTCATCAGCCCCAATGAACGCAGGCACCAGGGTGTCCCTGTGAACACAGATTGCATGGGAAAAAGGTATAAAATTCACATCATCCGGAATATAACAACGTTGAGTATCATTGACCAGCAGTCCAAGAGTTCGGGGGAAATTGTGTTGCCCGTCATTCTCCAACAGCCAGAGTTATTCTACCTGTATTGGCACAACTCCTACGCAGAAGGTAGAATAATAGGTTTTTGCGATAACTTCGCAGTTCTTCAAATCATCTTTTATCACCATCATCGAGTGTTTTACCTCCTTGATCTAGAAGGTAAAAACTGCGTTGGTCATTTTCGGAGTGACTACTTTACACGAAGTCCGTGGTTTGAATGCTTTATTCCTCCCAGTAAGAGAAGAATACTATTACGACCAGACATTTCACTGGATCACTCTCTTTCCGTTGACCACTCTCCTTGCATTGGTCACAAAGACAGGGGCTATGAACTCCATTCCATCAAGCAAGACGCTGGGCTGGACACCACCATCGAAATTTTAGATTCTCGCTTGATGAAGTGTGCTTTGACCTTCAATGCACATCTGGGTGACGATGTCGTGATAGCCGTCACCCAGCAGTATATCCGGTTTTATTCTCTCGAGAAAAATAGGTATTTAAGAGAAGAGGGACCGGTTGCTGTTCCGGCCCCCATGCAGCAAATACGAAGCAGCAGAAGCGGCGATTACCTAGCTATACGGTGTGTAAGTCCCCCAGGTCAATACAATCAAAACCATGGTACCGCCGCCGTCGTGATATTTGGATTCTTCAAACTGGATGTGCTTCTCAAAATAGACGTCAGCTGGACCTTCAGTCCAGAGCTTGAAGTCCAGAGTTCACGTGTGTTTCCGAAATTCTCAAATCTGGAGTCCTCTGTAGCTTTTATGAGAAATCGGGCATCAAAACGTCATAAGATCCACGTATATAGGCTACCCATTGTCAATCTCAGTCTCAAAAATCTTTGTCGTCGCATGATTTTGCAGCTTATCTCCGCAAAGCAGTGCACGAGTTTGCCACTACCACGCAAAATGATCAATTTTCTGCTGTGGAAGTAGAAAGGATATTGTAGGATCCCATGATAGGTATTACTGTAGGTAAAGGCCAAATGACATGCGGCGAAGATTTTATGACTGCATGTAGTCTGGATACGGGCCATATCTTACAAGGGGATCCCCATTCCCATTATATAGTAGTGGTGCAATTGAGCTAATATTCAGTAGAATGGAAACACTATTAACTAACACCCGGGTGCATATAAAACATTCCAGTGCGTAAATATTTACGTTGCATGCAATGTTTTTGTATCTTGCTTCGTGAAGCAGCGAGTGTTTCATATATTAGAGGCTATTAAATGTTTCATATTTTTAACATGTTCCTTTATTTGTAACAACTTGTTTTTATTTCGGGCATTTCTAGTATATGCCGTGAACTTCAGACAAGCATATCTTTAGTATAGTGAAGCTCCCTCATCGTTTGACGATGATGATGTCTGTTCTCATCACCATTTACAGGTGATAAGTAAGGGTGATGAGCTCGGTTGATCACATTTAAAAGGTGATTTGACCGAGTCATAACCATTTATGGTAACGAGCAATGTGTGTAGATTTCGGATCATCACCGCATCTCATTGCACGTAGACATACGTATATGCTAACATATGCGTCGAACACAATGCACCCCTTTAATTGGTCGTGCTGAAGTTGCCCAAAAAATGATAACGTAGTCTCTTCATCACCATATTATTTAGATTTCCGACAATCTCATTAAGAATGGAAGAACTGAATCGGCTTCATTCTTCACACAACCTGTACCAATAACGCTTCATTTGGAGAGACAAACCTCCTTTTCATAATAGTGAAATCTTCAAAATTTACCGAAATCTAGGGAATTAGCTCTCCCTCCCAGCCACGCGCCTGTGGAACGAATGTATCATGTAGAGGTAAGACCGTCTTCTTAAATCACAGATGATGCCCCGTAGGGTTTATATTTTGCATACAAGTTATGAATTATTCAGACGTCATAATCATCGATATACATCAAAGCTAACTTAAGACGAGAAGATGGAACCCTCATCACTGACAAATGTTACGCCATGCACCTAGTCTGACAGTCAATGTGGTCGCAAGTTTCCGAACGGTGGTGCGGGACATCACGAATGGTGGTGCGGATCTTTACCATACCGGTTGGACAGGTTATCAGTTTTATCACATCGGAAGCTGCAAACGGAGATTATAAATCGAACCTCTTCAACTTCCAACATTTTAGTCTCATTAGCATATCGTACCTTGTAAATACAACCGCTGCATGAAATGAATTGGTTTAATTGCTTACAAAACTCGTATTTTATCCCAGTAAACCCGGGATTGAGGTGGGTTTAAGTTTCTATTGAACTGACTTGAACGTTGAATATAATTCGAGTTTTCTGTACGTTTTGGATTCAGTAAACGCCGAATTTAAGGGAGTTCTATGAATAACAAAGTCAAGAAAAAACGTACACGTTTTGGGAAGTTTAAGGCCTAGTTTACCCCATTAAATTAAAATGAAATCTACAGTAAAGCTACTTAAAACCTATTTGCTTTGAGATCATTAGGATATGGTACTCTCATCCGTTATAATATATGAAAATAAACCCGGAGGCATTCCATATATGAAGCAGAGCACCAAATATAATTTAGTTTACTGAATCACTATATCCAACAAAACGTACAGGTTTCGTGGAATTTAAGGTTTATTTTATCTTATTATACTGGGATCCTAGCAAATTTAATTGTTTGCTATGACATCCACAAGAAGAAATCATTGTTTTTCGCAAGCGTAAAGCCTATATAAATTAAGAAATAACGTTTTCATAGGCGTGCTAAATCGTTATTTTACGCAAAGGCCGAAGCTCGCGCCCTAAACTTTACAAACTTTCTCACACTAACCGTGCGTAAAATAACGATTTAGCACGCCTATGAAAACATTATTTCTATTCTATTGCACTACTTAAATTGATTATCAACAAAGATTACAATGAAAAGTTGAAAACATATTTAAACTTTGACAACCTTTCTCCTCTTTTGACCTCGTCCACTGATGTTGAGACGATGGTCCCGTCTCGGTTGGCATCGTGCCAATGTTAGTGGACGAGTTTATGTGGTCTCTCAAATAGGGAGTGAATTTGTCAGTTGAGTTACGTGGATATATTCCTATTTGTGTCGCTTTGTTAATCAATTTCCCAATTGGAAACAACAGTTCAACTTGAAAAGGAAATTTCATCTTGTAATTTATTTGTTTATTTTATTCGATTGCTACTTGTATAAAAGCAGACGTCCCTTTCCTCATCCGACTTGTGAAATGGAATCTCCTAATGAACACCTGCACTTGACACATGTTCATTTCACATAACCGTGGTTAATCTTGTAATTATTGCACTGGTTAGCTCGATGTTATTGGCACATGTGTTATAGAGTGCTGGGTGAAGACGCCTTTACTCATCTGCTCGTTTGTACCCACTGTGGACGTTCCTAATTAATGTGAACACTGAGCTTTGACATGTTGGAATAGCCCCACACACATTTGGAAATAGCTGTTATTTGGAGTCGATAACCTAAGAAGTTCACGGAAAATATGTTGGATGATCCTGCCAGGTGAACTTCACACATTGAATTGGACTGCACGGCTTCCTTTTCTGATTCCACTTTGAAGATAGCAGGCCTGTTCTTGCACTTCCTATCCAAAGACATTGTCTTTGTTTAAACTTGGCGCTCAACTAGGATCCGGGCATGCGCTATGGGTCTGTGGCCTACTTGATTAACGAGCTTTTAATTACGAACAACACACATAAGGGTGAGCTCCAGGCTGGGGTTAAGCGTCGCCACTGTTACAAAATTAGAATCGCTAAAATTGCTGTGATCTACGTTTGTCTATTTTAAAAACATACGGGTATACGGTCGAAGATTTGACCTTTCAAAATTTAATTGAATGAAAGGGATATCTGATTCAGTAATTTTTTTGTTTTACAACAATAACATCAATACATACAAAAACCTTTGATATACGAAATACCAAACACAAGATCAGTTGTACCTGAAGTTTAATGCACATAAAACAATCTTAAACTTTACTGAATTTAAACTTCGGATTATGTGAAATTTACAAGATTCTTAACCCTACCTTACCTGGGGGGGGGGGGCGGAAAGTGCCCCCCCCTAGTGAACTTTTCTCTGCTGCTCCGAAACGACAAAACCGAGGAGGCTGAAACTTGGTGACTTTTAAGCTTATCTTATTGGGGTCATTTTGAGACTATTTTCATATACTCCCGGGTAGAGGATCATGGGTAAATTCAAAATGGCGTCCATGTGGTATCCGCAAAAGTCGTGTTTTTCATCTTTTCGGTCCATTTCTTCACAGTTTCCTTGCCTAGAAGGCCTTAACAGTATATTATTTATGCAAAACTAATTATTCTCTATTTCATAAGATTTTTTTCGAGAGTAAAATCTGAAAAATGAAAATTTCGAAAAATCGACTCCAAAAAGGCCGAAAAATGGCTTCCGAGAAGATGACCTCACTGTGACGTCATCATGGCGGCCATCTTGGATTTTTTTGCATTTTCCGGTAGAGCTTGAACCCAAGATACCGTGGGGTAAGTTTCAGCGCTCTAGCCTTAGTGGTAGAGAAAATATATAGGGGGGGGGGCACTTTCCGCCTCCCCCCCCCAGGCTGCGACACACCCCAAATCGCCCAGGCCAGATAGGGTTAAACTAATTTAATATAACTATATTTTAGTAAATTTCAAAGATCCAAAGGTTTAATTTTTTATAAAACCTATGATGGCCGAGAGGGGCCATCGCGTCTTTCATTTCTAATTTAACGCGATGGAGCGATGGAGCTATGCGATGGAACGATGGAGCTATGCGATGCGCGATGGAGCTATGCGATGGAGCGATGGAGCTATGCGATAAAAAGTCGCGCTATGCGATGCGTGATGAGGCTATGCGATGGAGCTATGCGATGCGCGATGGAGCTATGCGACGGAGCGATGGAGCTATGCGATGGAGCTATGCGATGGAGCTATGCGATGGAGCGATGGAGCGATGGAGCTATGCGATGGGGCTATGCGATGGAGCTATGCGATGGAGCTATGCGATGGGGCTATGCGATGAAGCTATGCGATGGAGCTATGCGATGGGGCTATGCGATGGAGCTATGCGATGAAAAGTCATTGCGCATGTTCGTGAAAAAACGAGGCTGATTTGGACGGCATTATTCAACATTCAACGAGAAAGTAAAGCTCTATTTGTTGTGCCTGTTTTGGTGTTTCTCACAAGTTTTATTTTAAATATTCGCCGTCAAACAAATGATGATTTTCGGATGTACCGGTATATATAATTTAAATATTAACTATATACATGAACGTCACAGGACCTACGAAGTAGGGCAGGCATTAGGACTCCGACGCGAACTGAGTTCTTGGAAATCTCCACCCCCAGTTGAAATCCTGCCTATATTAAGATGGGCACTGCCCAAGTCAGAATCAGCAGTGATTTTCATCAAAAATCACCAGAAATTTTCATCAAAAGTAGGTCAGCTCAGAACGTGTTGGTAACAGTCCCCTAATGCACCTTCATGCCGAAAATCAAGGTTCTAATGTCAACGGTTCTCCTTATTTTGCCGACGAAAGTATTCGGATGGACTGACTGACTGACTGACTCATTACCGGACAATTGGCAATCTGTAGCCTACTTCGTAGGAATAATTTCAATCGAAAGGTATATTAAGCGTTGACCATGTCAAGAACACAGATATTTTATAGTTGTTGGGAAGCCGAACACAGAGCCAGATTTTGAATGTGAATGAGCAAGGATGATGCTTATTGGAAAGTAAAATCTGCATTCAATATATAGATATAATACCGTATAGGTTTATTTTTGGCTTTTGCTTTACTCTAGCGGTTTTTCCGCTGCCTTGTTTTTTGGGGGGGGTCATGTTTGTTCGTTTTTGTTTTGTTTTGTTTTTTTTTTCTCGCTGAAATATTGGGGAGGGGGGTGGGCGCATTGCCCTCCGCTCCCCACTCTTCCGCCGTCCCTGCCTCGCCTACCGTGACGCTGTTTCGCAGTCAACTCAATAACGAAAGGAGGAGAAAGAGAAGGGCTAAAAATTGGCATGCAGCTACCGGTCAAGCAGAATTATACGCATATACAACCCAAACAGAAGAATGGGCTGTTGAAAACTGCATCATGCCACAAAAAAATACATTCATGCTGCTATCTATGGAAGACGGATGCGGCCATCGTAATGGCGTATTGTCGCCCTCTAAATCGGAGAAAACTTAAGCTTACTATACAGGGCGCCAATGGCCGACAGAGGAGACTAAAATGTGCCATTGCAACAATACTGCAAAGCTACCGTTATCGTGTTGTCGTGTTGGCGCATTTTTAAAAGGCGACAACACGACATCACGACAACACGACAACGGTACAGTTGACGCAATGGCGCCCTAGTTGTATTGTCGCATTGTCGCATTGGCGGGGGCGCCATTACGATAACAGTTGTCGTGTTGTCGCAATGATGCATTTTTGAAAGGCGACATCACGACAATGCCTGTTGTCGTATTGGCGCAATGTCGCATTGGCGGGGGCGACAGAACGACAACACGACAACAGTTGGCGCATTATCGTCTTCCGGTTCGTCTTTTGCGCAGATGCGGAAGCTTCATCATCACAATGATTATAGTATGTCATCAGTTTACAATCCATACTTTGCAGACTTTATCAGGCGAATAGGGTCTGGCTGTATCCAGAGATGGTTCTCGAAAGACTATTGGGCATTCAAAAACAAAAAGACGACAATGGTCTTTATTTCCGTCACTTTCATTTTCGAAAATGTGAATCCAGAGTCATGGAATCTTTTCGAAGAATGGGAGGTTGTATAGTTTAGGGGCCCAGAGCAGTGGAGATAAACTATTCATGTATCTAGTTCTGGTGTTTTCACTGAGTTTGATTGCATGCGGCATTAAGTATGGCGTCTTTGGCTTCTAAAGTATGGCGTCTTTGGCTTCTAAACTTCACTCGTCCCCGAAGAATGTAACATGACACATGACTACATGTATACAATCTGGACGGTGTGGGGACGGTGGGTGGGCAGGAGGGGGATCTCGGGTCTGGTGTGCGGTGGATGGTCGTTGATGTAGAAAAGCATATATGAGCTGAAAACTCGGAGATATATTGGCTGACCTGGGTGGGAGGGGGGGGGGGGTATCTCCTATTCCTAAGCGCCGCCAGTCATCTATGCTTGTTAGCCTATATGGCTTCTAATAGCCCGCCTGTTCCCGATACCGATGGTTAGGCCTACAAATCATTCAGAATTTCTTCCTGAATTTCAGGACGGCTGACTGCATTTATTATCAGCCATATTCGCAAATTAATCTAGCATGCGTGTCCAAGATAACACTGAAATACTCGGTACATTATATACAAATGAGTATTACTTTATTTAGGGTTAAATGGTTATGACTTGCAGGCCTATAATCAAGATGATATATTTACATGTATGTATTTAAAACTGTACAGGTAATAATTAACCAGTTATTTAATGATAAAACGAAATGGTTATTTTGACGGAGGGACCTTAGTAGTATAGTCACCGCATATAGACTCCCATTTTGCCGGGGGAGATAACTCTTTGGGGCGCCAGGGGGAGTTATTGGGGCGGGTTGTGGAATTCAAGTGCACTAGGTCACATGACTTTTGACCTCGAATTCTTCCGCGGTGATTCGGTCTGGCGGTGATGCGATCAAAAAAGCTACGAAATACGAGCTAGCAGAGGTTTATCGGTCATGTCGAGTACGAAAGGTTTGACACCTGGAATGTGTAGGACTATGGGTGGGAACCCCAAAATGTGGATTCTTAAGTTTGGCACTCGTGCACAGCCCCCTGGGGGCACTCTCAAAGTACCCCCAAAATTGATTTTATCGGTCATGGTTGAGTACGAGGACCAAACTCAGTTAATATGTTCTTCATGGGAGTCTGATTGCAAAAAGCCGATTCTTAAGTTTCCAGCTAATGTACTAAGCTACTTAAGAACGGCCTAATTAACGCTAATTATGACTTTTATCGGTCATGTTGAGTACGAGGATGAATTTTTGCCCAAATGTACTCTACGATATGCTGATTACGAAATGCTGATTCTTAAGTTGCAACTCCATGCACTAATCCACTTAAGAACGGGTCAAAGGTCAATAATTGACCTAATTACGTTTTCGGGAATGACATAATCCGCCATTTCTCTGCAACCGCTTTGGGTAGGAAATTGAAATTTGGTTTATTGTGAAGGTCTAATCATGAGGAATAAGAATCACTTGTTAAATTTTTAATTTTATTGTGCCTTCATGGCTTAAAAACGCAATTAAGCTCCAAAAATGTACCCTTTTGACCCCCCTAGAGATTTTAATTTTATCGGTCATGATCGAGTACGTCCGGAAACCTTATGTTAAAATGTTCGTCTGGGAACCCTGAATACGAAAAACTCATTCTTAAGTGTCCATGTGATGTACAAATCCACTTAAGAACGAGAAATAGGTAGAAATGCACTCCATGACCCCAGGTCCAGTTTATCGGTCATAATTGAGTATATCCACAAAACCGACGTCAAAACGATTGTCTAGCATCCCCGAATCAGAAAAAGTTATTCTTAAGTATCCATGTGAGGAAAAAATCCACTTAAGAACGAGTAATATGTCCATTTATGTCAGCCTGTTCAGGTTATCATTGACTTCCTTCATGAAATGATACGTCTTCGTAGTTACAGTAAGATAAGCAATATCATTAATTTTCGGAGTTCATGCAATGGAGTCATCAGCCATAGATATTTTAGGACAATAGGACATTGCATGGCCTATTCTTTCTGTACCTTCTGAACTTCGAGCTCTGGTGACAGACGTGGACAGAGGACACACATATTGATTAAAAGAATAAAATTTAATCAAAATCTAATCAGAATTACCCGTAACACTGTTACAATATTACAATATTACAATATTACAATTGCAATGTTGAAAATTGCAGGCCCCTGGCATACAGGCAACGGGTGCTTTGCGTCAGAATCTTAATTTTGTGTGGTCATTAGCTTGCGAATTAAATTTAAAACCTAATTGTTTTGCTGAATCATTCAGTCGGTATGGTCGCACGGCATCTATTCGTCCGGTCATGGACTTCAGCTTAGCCATTTCTGTTCATTCATGGATCATTCAGCATTCTCTTCCTCATCAGAAACTCCTCCCTCTTCATCAGATGATGCAACCTCTAACCTTTCGTCACTCTCGTCATTCTCCAATTCATCCGAGTCAGTTTCTTCCTCCGGAACCATCGTTTCCGGTAGCTGTTGGCCTTCAAACCAGATTGGGATGTAGGCTCCCTCAATCAGTTCCCATCCATCTTTCTCTGAAGGGTGTTGCTGAATGGTGACTTCATCGGCATGTGTCCACATTCTGGAAACGAATGCAGCTCTCTTGATATGGGTGATGATTTCAGATTCACACGGCGGTATTCCGCTTGCATCAATGCCCTTAAGTTTGTCCAAGGGGTTCTTTCCAGTGGACTTGGGTCGGTATACCTTTTCAAAGGCCTGGAATCTGCATTTGTTGAGGGAGGTACCTTCTTTCTTTGCCCCGTAGATCGTCGCTGTGTACTTCAGCAACATCTCCTGACTCCTTTGGCTTGGGTCTGCATCTGTTCCTATGTCTCTGAATGCCTTCTGTACCTCCTTGTCTTTTTCCAACAGCACGAATGGCCGCTTCTTTCCCTTGCGCACAAATGCTGAAGTATAATCGGACCCTGTGAAGGAATGAAATCCAGGGAGGGCTGCGCACACGTTCTGACCCAATGACTTCGCAACAGACGATATGTTGATGAATCGTCTATCTCTCTTCGATGTTGTACCAACATCCATCCACACGGTACCAGCAAACTTATGACAGTGATGTAGTAAAACAACGGCTATGTCTGTGTCGGATATCGTCTGTTGCGAAGTCATTGGGTCATCTCGTTCTTAAGTGGATTTGTACATCACATGGACACTTAAGAATGAGTTTTTCGTATTCAGGGTTCCCAGACGAACATTTTAACATAAGGTTTCCGGACGTACTCGATCATGACCGATAAAATTAAAATCTCTAGGGGGGTCAAAAGGGTACATTTTTGGAGCTTAATTGCGTTTTTAAGCCATGAAGGCACAATAAAATTAAAAATTTAACAAGTGATTCTTATTCCTCATGATTAGACCTTCACAATAAACCAAATTTCAATTTCCTACCCAAAGCGGTTGCAGAGAAATGGCGGATTATGTCATTCCCGAAAACGTAATTAGGTCAATTATTGACCTTTGACCCGTTCTTAAGTGGATTAGTGCATGGAGTTGCAACTTAAGAATCAGCATTTCGTAATCAGCATATCGTAGAGTACATTTGGGCAAAAATTCATCCTCGTACTCAACATGACCGATAAAAGTCATAATTAGCGTTAATTAGGCCGTTCTTAAGTGGCTTAGTACATTAGCTGGAAACTTAAGAATCGGCTTTTTGCAATCAGACTCCCATGAAGAACATATTAACTGAGTTTGGTCCTCGTACTCAACCATGACCGATAAAATCAATTTTGGGGGTACTTTGAGAGTGCCCCCAGGGGGCTGTGCACGAGTGCCAAACTTAAGAATCCACATTTTGGGGTTCCCACCCATAGTCCTACACATTCCAGGTGTCAAACCTTTCGTACTCGACATGACCGATAAACCTCTGCTAGCTCCCAGACTAAAAGTAGTCCCATGTCAACCAAGTGACTTCCTATGTTAATGTATACGGGGATTGCCTAAAACGAGTATGGGAATAGACGTTTTGAGACCGAGGTGGACCCCTAGTGGACCGATTGGGTCGAGTGAGATGTCAAAGTGAAGCCCTCCTACAGGGATATCAAGTCGTGGGTGATTGCATGTAAAAGTTTCTCCAGAAAAAATATATAAAATGCGAAACACTGACTTTACCCCTACAATAGGGGAAAACAACTATCAACCCTATTCAAAAGAGCTAATATCGTTTTCCGGGCTTATCGGGGCCTGCCTATCAAGTCATGGGTGGGTACATGTTTGCACAGAAAAAAAATATAAAAAGCGAAACACGGACTTTACCTCTACAACAGGGCCTGATTCGCACATTTGCATCTATACGGGGAAATGCCTGTATGGGGTGTGGGGTGGTCATTTTTTTTTTTTTTTTTGATTTTACTATGGGTTGTTTGGTCTTGTTTTCTTCGTCTCGCCACGAAAAACACGATGGAAGGGGTCTCGAAGTTAAGCGGTGGACTAACGTATCGTCCGTTTTCCATATTCTGCGCATGCGCAGTCTGGCCGTAGGATAGAAAGCAGACATTTTGGGGGTGCGTAGGGGTGTGTTTGGGGTAGAGATGGCACACTATTGGTCCAAATGGGTCGTGGGAGGTGTCAAAGTGAAGCTTTTGTGGGGTAAAGTCAGAATGGCGTGTTTTTTTCCATAGCAAGTCGCGTCAATCTGCGCATGCGCAGTTGGATGTAGTAAGTAAAGTGGTCAGTTTGGGGTGCGTGGGGATGTGTTTGAGGTAGAGATGGATCACTATTGGTCCGAATGTGTCGTGGAATGTGTCATCTTGTAGCCCTCGTGGTGCAGACCCCAATTTGAGGGATGTCCATGTCATCTGAGCCAAAGTGGACAGTTTGGGGGTGTGAAGGAAGGTATTTGGTGTAGAGATGGACCATCCATATCTGTCATGCATTATACCATATCCTTGCTGTATTATACCATATCTGTGCTGTATTATGCCATATCTGCCCTGTGTTTACAATATTTGTCATGTATTATACAATGATGAAGGACACGTGTTCATTCCTATATCTACAGACACCACCGCCAACTCCGGTTGGGCGGAGTTCGGCAATTTTACAACCGGGACCTTGTCAACATCCGGATTTCCCAGTGGGTTTTTCCCGTCGTTCCTCCGTCTTCCATGCGGGTACTGTGGTTTTACATCCGGGTCCTCATCTTACATCCGGTTTTTTTTCAATTTTACTGTCACGTGACCGGAGCCGGAAGTTGTCACAAGACAGGTGACGCCCCGATATTGTCCTACTTATTCCGGCAGGGCGCCATCTGTCTTATGACAACTTCCGGTTCCGGTCACGTGACAGTGAACATGGAAAACCCCGGATGTAAGTTGAAGACTCGGATGTAAACCCACAGTACCCACATGGAAGACGGGGGAACGAGGAGAAAAACCCACTGGGAAACCCGGATGTTGACAAGGTTCCGGATGTAAAATTGCCGAGCTCCGCCCCACGGGAGTTACCACCACCACCGGGCGTTGACGGGCGTCAACGCTCAGTGGTGGTGGTGGTGGTGGTGTCTGTAGATATAGGAATGAGCACGTGTCCCTCATCATTGTATAATACATACAGGACAGATATGGTATAATTCAGGACATATATTTTATAATACAGGACATATATGGTACAATACAGGACAGATATGGTATAATACAGCACAGATATGGTATAATTCAGGACAGATATGGTATAATACAGCAAAGATATGGTATAATGCATGACAGATATGGATGGTCCATCTCTACACCAAATACCTTCCTTCGCACCCCCAAACTGTCCACTTTGGCTACTACTCGTACCGATGACGTCACAGATGACATGGACATCCCTCAAATCGGGGTCTGCACCACGAGGGCCACAAGATGACACCTCCTACGACACATTCGGACCAATAGTGTGCCATCTCTACCCTAAACACACCCCTACGCACCCCCAAACTGTCTGCTTTCTATACTACGGCCAGACTGCTCATGCGCAGAACATCTCTATCCCAAACACACCCCCACGCACCCCAAAAATGACCACTTTACTTACTATACCCAACTGCGCATGCGCAGATTGACGCGACTTGCCATAAAAAACACGCCATTCTGACTCTACCTCACAAAAACTTAACTTTGACACCTCCCACGGCCCATTTGGACCAATAGTGTGCCATCTCTACCCCAAACATACCCCAACGCATCCCCAAAATGTCTGCTTTCTATACTACGGCCAGACTGCGCATGTACAGAATATTGAAAACGGACGATACGTTAGCCCAGTCGGATGCTCCTCCACGAGAGCTTCAAAATAAGACCTCATACGACACCATGGGACCACTAGGGGCTCACCTAAACCCCAAAACGTCCACCCGTCGCTATTTACCCACTACGCATGCGCACAGTGAGGTTTTCAAAAAAATTCACCGCTTAACTTCGAGATCCCTCCCATCGTGTTCTGCGTGGCGAGACGAGAAAAACAAGACCAAACAACGCATATCGCAATGAACATGTGTGAATTTCCCAATATGGACCTATCCTCCTGAGCCAGTATGGGCCTATGGGCCTATCCCGACCTTCGTGAACCTTTCGGAAAATTTCACCGCTTAACTAGGAGACCCCTCCCATCGTGTTTTTCGTGGCGAGACGAAGAAAACAAGACCAAACAACCCATAGTAAAATCCCCTCCCCCCCCCCCACCAAAAATGCCCCCCCCCCCCCATACCCCATACAGGCATTTTTCCCTATAGATGCAAATGTGCGAATCAGGCCCCTATTGTAGAGGTAAAGTCCGTGTTTCGCTTTTTATATTTTTTTTTCTGTGAAAACATGTACCCACCCATGACTTGATAGGCAGGCCCCGATAAGCTCGGAAACCGATATTAGCTCTTTTGAATAGGATCGATAGTGGTTTTCCCCTATTATAGGGGTAAAGTCAGTGTTTCGCTTTTTATATATTTTTTCTGGAGAAACTTTTACATGCAACCACCCATGACTTGATAGCCCTGGAGGAGGGCTTCACTTTGGCACCTCACTCGACCCAATCGGCCACTAGGGGTCCACCTCGGTCTCAAAACGTCTATTCCCATACTCCTTTTAGGCATTCCCCGTATACATTAACATTGGAGTCACTTGGTTGACATGGTACTACTTTCGCAGCTTTTTTGATCGCATCACCGCCAGACCGCATCAACGCGGAAATTCGAGATCAAAAGTCATGTGACCTGGTGGCGCCACCTGTCGGAACTATAGTGCACTTGACCTCCACAACCCGCCCCAATAACGCCCCCTGGCGCCCCAAAGAGTTATCTCTCCCGGCAAAATGGGAGTCTATATGCGGTGACTATACTACTAAGGTCCCTCCGTCAAAATAACCATTTCGTTTTATCATTAAATAACTGGTTAATTATTACCTGTACAGTTTTAAATACATACATGTAAATATATCATCTTGATTATAGGCCTGCAAGTCATAACCATTTAACCCTATATAAAGTAATACTCATTTGTATATAATGTACGGAGTATTTCAGTGTTATCTTGGACACGCATGCTAGATTAATTTGCGAATATGGCTGATAATAAATGCAGTCAGCCGTCCTGAAATTCAGGAAGAAATTCTGAATGATTTGTAGGCCTAACCATCGGTATCGGGAACAGGCGGGCTATTAGAAGCCATATAGGCTAACAAGCATAGATGACTGGCGGCGCTTAGGAATAGGAGATACCCCCCCCCCCACCCAGGTCAGCCAATATATCTCCGAGTTTTCAGCTCATATATGCTTTTCTACATCAACGACCATCCACCGCACACCAGACCCGAGACCCCCCTCCTGCCCACCCACCGTCCCCACACCGTCCAGATTGTATACATGTAGTCATGTGTCATGTTACATTCTTCGGGGACGAGTGAAGTTTAGAAGCCAAAGACGCCATACTTTAGAAGCCAAAGACGCCATACTTAATGCCGCATGCAATCAAACTCAGTGAAAACACCAGAACTAGATACATGAATAGTTTATCTCCACTGCTCTGGGCCCCAAAACTATACAACCTCCCATTCTTCGAAAAGATTCCATGACTCTGGATTCACATTTTCGAAAATGAAAGTGACGGAAATAAAGACCATTGTCGTCTTTTTGTTTTTGAATGCCCAATAGTCTTTCGAGAACCACCTCTGGATACAGCCAGACCTTATTCGCCTGATAAAGTCTGCAAAGTATGGATTGTAAACTGATGACATACTATAATCATTGTGATGATGAAGCTTCCGCATCTGCGCAAAAGACGAACCGGAAGACGATAATGCGCCAACTGTTGTCGTGTTGTCGTTCTGTCGCCCCCGCCAATGCGACATTGCGCCAATACGACAACAGGCATTGTCGTGATGTCGCCTTTCAAAAATGCACCATTGCGACAACACGACAACTGCTATCGTAATGGCGCCCCCGCCAATGCGACAATGCGACAATACGACAACTAGGGCGCCATTGCGTCAACTGTACCGTTGTCGTGTTGTCGTGATGTCGTGTTGTCGCCTTTTAAAAATGCGCCAACACGACAACACGATAACGGTAGCTTTGCAGTATTGTTGCAATGGCGCATTTTAGTCTCCTCTGTCGGCCATTGGCGCCCTGTATAGTAAGCTTAAGTTTTCTCCGATTCAGAGGGCGACAATACGCCATTACGATGGCCGCATCCGTCTTCCATAGATAGGAGCATGAATGTATTTTTGTGTGGCATGATGCAGTTTTCAACAGCCCATTCTTCTGTTTGGGTTGTATATGCGTATAATTCTGCTTGACCGATAGCTGCATGCCAATTTTTAGCCCTTCTCTTTCTCCTCCTTTCGTTATTGAGTTGACTGCGAAACAGCGTCACGGTAGGCGAGGCAGGGACGGCGGAAGAGTGGGGAGCGGAGGGCAATGCGCCCACCCCCCTCCCCAATATTTCAGCGAGAAAAAAAAAACAAAAAACAAAAACGAACAAACATGACCCCCCCAAAAAAACATGGGAGCGGAAAACCCGCTAGAGTAAAGCAAAAGCCAAAAATAGACCTATACGGTATTATATCTATATATTGAATGCAGATTTTACTTTCCAATAAGCATCATCCTTGCTCATTCACATTCAAAATCTGGCTCTGTGTTGTATGAGGCTTCCCAACAACTATAACATATCTGTGTTCTTGACATGGTCAAAGCTTAATATACCTTTCGATTGAAATTATTCCTACGAAGTAGGCTACAGATTGCAAATTGTCCGGTAATGAGTCAGTCAGTCAGTCAGTCCATCCGAATACTTTCGTCGGCAAAATAAGGAGAACCGTTGACATTAGAACCTTGATTTTCGGCATGAAGGTGCATTAGGGAACTGTTACCAACACGTTCTGAGCTGACCTACTTTTGATGAAAATTTCTGGTGATTTTTGATGAAAATCACTGCTGATTCTGACTTGGGCAGTGCCCATCTTAATATAGGCAGGATTTCAACTGAGGGTGGAGATTTCCAAGAACTCAGTTCGCGTCGGAGTCCTAATGCCTACCCTACTTCGTAGGTCCTGTGACGTTCATGTATATAGTTAATATTTAAATTATATATATACCGGTACATCCGAAAATCATCATTTGTTTGACGGCGAATATTTAAAATAAAACTTGTGAGAAACACCAAAACAGGCACAACAAATAGAGCTTTACTTCCTCGTTGAATGTTGAATAATGGCGTCCAAATCAGCCTCGTTTTTCACGAACATGCGCAATGACTTTTCATCGCATAGCTCCATCGCATAGCCCCATCGCATAGCTCCATCGCATAGCTCCATCGCATAGCCCCATCGCATAGCTCCATCGCATAGCTCCATCGCATAGCCCCATCGCATAGCTCCATCGCATAGCCCCTTCGCATAGCTCCATCGCATAGCCCCATCGCATAGCTCCATCGCATAGCCCCATCGCATAGCTCCATCGCATAGCTCCATCGCATAGCTCCATCGCATAGCTCCATCGCATAGCCCCATCGCATAGCCCCATCGCATAGCTCCATCGCATAGCCCCATCGCATAGCTCCATCGCATAGCCCATCGCATAGCTCCATCGCTCCATCGCTCCATCGCATAGCTCCATCGCATAGCTCCATCGCTCCATCGCTCCATCGCATAGCTCCATCGCATAGCTCCATCGCATAGCCCCATCGCATAGCTCCATCGCATAGCTCCATCGCTCCATCGCATAGCCTCATCGCGCATCGCATAGCGCGACTTTTTATCGCATAGCTCCATCGCTCCATCGCATAGCTCTATCGCTCCATCGCATAGCTCCATCGCGCATCGCATAGCTCCATCGCATAGCCTCATCGCGCATCGCATAGCGCGACTTTTTATCGCATAGCTCCATCGCTCCATCGCATAGCTCCATCGCTCCATCGCATAGCTCCATCGCGCATCGCATAGCTCCATCGTTCCATCGCATAGCTCCATCGCTCCATCGCGTTAAATTAGAAATGAAAGACGCGATGGCCCCTCTCGGCCATCATAAAAACAAGAGGACATATAGTGACCTTGGAAGAAGAGGGTCATTCAAAATGGGACATTGCCAGAACAGCCAAGGTAGTGCGTAATACTGTTACCAGATTTGTGCATGTGCAGAAGCAATGGTCAAGTGACATCTGGGAAAAGAACGGGTCTATACGGCCGAACTACTGCACGGGACGATCACAATTTGCTACAAATAACTAGACGAACCGGAAAACACTGCGACTTGGCAGCGCGAATGGGCCGGGGAGACCAATGTGCCAAATACCCTACGCACGACGTGACCGAGACTGGTTGAAAGTGAATACAGGGCACAGGGACCAGGAAACACCTTCTATCACGTCATCGCCTTCAACGTCTAGCATGGGGAAGAGAGTGGCGACATGTAGTGCCTGCTGAATCGAATTATTTTATCAACAAATGCGACGGGACTCCCGGACGGTGAGAGTTCGTCAACTGGTAGGACAAAAACTCCGTGATGACTGTGTACAGGAAACAGTGGCACAAGATGGCGAATCCGAACACGTGTGGGATGTCTTGCACCGAGAGAAAACGTAAATGGGATGAGCTACACGCATATATACTGGGGCGTCACGTGATACCGTAGGCTCAAGCAACGTTCCTGTTCTTTCATGCATTCCAAGACGACAATACCACTCGTCAAGGGCCCGTGTTGTCGGGTATTTCCTGTAAAATCACAAAGTTAACGCTTGAATTAACTGAATCTCCATACCAAAGACAAGCATTGGCATTGAAGCGAATCAAATGTACCGTCATAAAGCCGTTTAATCTGAAATGATTTAAGCTATATTTTGTCTGATTGTCTTCAATGAATTTCCTTTATTCCTGGTAGATCCGCCTAAATTGATTAATAAACTGTCTACCAATTGCTCTAGAATATCGATAGTTGAATTGAAAAAGTTTGTATAGATCGTGAGGATCCTTTAACACTAGCTATGGGTTGTACCAAAGAGGTTATATTTCAAGTCCATTAGCCGAGATTCGGCAAATTAGACATGCGCCCACCATTGTGACCGTGACTGCAGTATACTGAGCATATTATAATGACAATAGATAGACTCACAATTTTAAGGTATTTTATGTCCTGGCCAAACTTTCTCCCCTATCTCCGGAACGAGAAAAACGATATTTTCGTCATTTTTCTTCAAAATTCCTGCTTTTATTCGAGGAAAATGGGGTAAAAACAATTTTATTTCACATCAGATTAGTATTTACTAATTTATCATGCAGGGTTTGCAAAGAAAAGACATAAATTAAAAAATCGAAAAATCTGACCGACAAATCAATCAAAAAATGCCTTTTTGGACAATGACGTCAGTGTGACGTCACCATTTCACCCAAGGGTATAGTGTGGTAACTTGGAATATTTTTGAACGGAAGACGGAAAACTTTCTTTTGTAAAAATTAAATGTCAGGGGACTGATTTAAAAATGATAACAAATACAAAAAGAGCATTTTTAATGTCCAATGGGCACGGGAACATCATACATGAACTTGTGACAACCGCTCAAGCCAGTACTAGTGGTCGTGTGGTTATGCCATTCAATATGTCCACATGAACACCTACAATAAAGCGTGACTGAGGTACAAATCATCACAAGGATCACTTGGTTGTGATATTTTAGATATATGCAGTCGGTTTATTTGTCTGTGGAGTCATATGACTTCTTGTCAGTGCACCGGAATCGTTTCCACCACCCATTTAATATTGCGTTTAATTTAATGTGCATGTTATTTGTCATATTTCAGAGGGTATGAGGGCAAGAAGGGCCAAATTCCCTCCTAAGGACGGGTTATATGTTAGTAATTATGCATAATAAGTATACATTCATCCATCCTAGATCCATTTACATTGAAATAGCCAGCATCAAATCAGACATTGAATGTTCGGCCGTCGTCCATAAAAGAATTTCCGAGTCAAATAATCGAAAGACCTATTATGACGGTTAGGACCAATTCCAAATGTGTATGAAATAAAAATGAAAAAAAATAAAAAATCTTGGTTTCCTACAAGAGAGGAGCGGTCAGCAGTTTTCAATTATGTCAGCAAGACATGCTGAAGTTCTATACATACAATCCTAATCAGTGACCATTGTTCTTTAAATGAATACCAGGCCGTTCACAGGGTATGGAAAATTGCGGGACCCAGTGGTAGCGAGATAACCATATGGGTAGATAAGTTATTACGACGGTTATGTAAAACCTACTCTGCAGACACTCGTCATGGGTTCGTAGTATAACGTAGGATATACTGACTCGCCCATCACTTGAAGGAATCCATATTGGCAGCCATCTTGGGACTACTTTCAAGCACAGAATCCCACCGAAACTGTGAACAGCGCATGTCAGGTGTAGGACTTCCGTTGTCATGGAGATCAGCCTATGTAGAAAAGCCAGGAAAAACACCTCAAATTGGACCAGATCTTTCGGGTGGCAGAATCAAGGGAATATTTCATTCATTTCGGGTGTATATATCACGAGGACTATGTAAGCGGACATACATCCGTTAGTTTGTGCTGTGAGACACGTCCGGCGGATTACGAATTATAGCTAAGAACTGTAATATTCCACAACATTAATGTACGAGGTGAGGTGACTTCGACGGAATCGACCGAGCAGTGGAGAATGACTCCGCAGAGTATATCTAATGTTTCAGCAAATGCCACCCATATTCGAGGATACAATATCGCGAATGTCCGGTGGAGAGTATGCAGTGGATAGATATACCGTTAAGCGTACAGGGAGTAATGTCTCAAAACTAGACCTCGGCATATATTCCGCCAACTTACGTCATGGAGAAAGACGGAGACATGCACCTCTATATTCCCTTGCGTAATTTCCTACATTCGGTTCTTGGTTGCAACGTATTTGCTCACATGTATGGTGGCCGATAAGGGACATCGCTGCATTGTTTCAGGTATGTGGTTTGGTAAAACGAAGGCAGGATGCGAAGCGCGAAGTCCAAACACGAAGCCAGGATGCGAAGTGCGAAGGCAGGATGCGAAGCGCGAAGTCCAAACACGAAGGCAGGATGCGAAGCGCGAAGGCAGGATGCGAAGCGCGAAGTTCAAACACGAAGGCAGCATGCGAAGCGCGAAGGCAGGATGCGAAGCGCGAAGTCCAAACACGAAGGCAGGATGCGAAGCGCGAAGGCAGGATGCGAAGTGCGAAGTCCAAACACAAAGGCAGGATGCGAAGTGCGAAGGCAGGATGCGAAGCGCGAAGTCCAAACACGAAAGCAGGATGCGAAGCGCGAAGTCAAAACAAGTGCCACTGCGCATGACCCGATGAAAGCGAGGCCAGGCCGCCATTTGAATTATTTTATTTACCAATGCCGAGATCAGAGTATAGTCGCCTTTCTCGTCGGGATGGTTTACATGAAGAATAAAGTCTGTATATGCTTAGATACACGAGTACAAGACCAGTCTTTCTTTATTACCGGAACCATTTCGTCACTCGATACAGTCAAAATCGCTGATTTTCTTGATTCAAAGTATAGTTCATTTATGCTCGATTTTATTGAAGACAGCGTCATCCGTCAATATTTTAACGTCGGATATATCGTCGGAAATTCTTCATATCAATCACGACATCTGCTATACAATAATAATATGGTCGGAAATTTTACATAAGATTGGAAAACATACAATAAATGTTTCACAGAAACCAAGCATAATAGTATTACATATCATACTGTATCACAGAAACTTAACATATTAAATACTGGTATATATAATTGTATCACAGGACCAGAATATGATTACAAAATATGGAGGACGACAAATGAAGTTGGACGCAAAATTAAAACTAAACAGGAAAAAAAATAAAGGATCAAATTTTTTAAATACCCAGCCTTGATAATAAATTTGACTAAATCAATCAGTTGTCGGTAACAAAATCTCTCAGCATTAAGAATACTGGAAAATTTATGGTGGTAACACGAAGGCAGGATGCGAAGCGCGAAGTCCAAACACGAAGGTAGGATGCGAAGCGCGAAGGCAGGATGCGAAGCGCGAAGTCCAAACACGAAGCCAGGATGCGAAGCGCGAAGGCAGGATGCGAAGCGCGAAGTTCAAACACGAAGGCAGGATGCGAAGCGCGAAGGCAGGATGCGAAGCGCGAAGTTCAAACGCGAAGGCAGGATGCGAAGCGCGAAGGCAGGATGCGAAGAAGTTCAAACACGAAGGCAGGCTACGAAGGCAGGATGGCTAAGTTCAAACACGAAGCGACGCGAAGGAAGTTCAAACACGAAGGCAGGTGATGCGAAGCAAAGCGAAGGCAGGATGCGAAGCGCAAGAACGGGAAACACGAAGGCAGGATGCTGGCGAAGTTCAAACACGAAGTAAGTGATGTAATAAAGTTCAAACACGAAGGCAGGATGCGAAGCGCGAAGGCAGTACGCGCGCCAAGTCCAAACACGAAGGCAGGATGCGAAGCGCGAAGGTGTGATGCAGCGCGAAGTTCAAACATGAAGGCAGGATGCGGAAGAAGGCAGGATGCGGTAGCGAAGGCAGGATGCGAAGGAAACAATACGAAGCGCGAAGTCGTGTTTGGACTTCGGCGCTTCGCATCCTGCCTTCGCGCTTCGCATCCTGCCTTCGCACTTCGCATCCTGCCTTCGTGTTTGGACTTCGCGCTTCGCATCCTGCCTTCGCGCTTCGCATCCTGCCTTCGTGTTACCAAACCACATACCTAGCGATGTCCCTTATCGGCCACCATAATTTTGACTGTATCGAGTGACGAAATGGTTCCGGTAATAAAAAAAGACTGGTCTTGTACTCGTGTATCTAAGCATATACAGACTTTATTCTTCATGTAAACCATCCCGACGAGAAAGGCGACTATACTCTGATCTCGGCATTGGTAAATAAAATAATTCAAATGGCGGCCTGGCCTCGCTTTCATCGGGTCATTCGCAGTGGCACTTGTTTTGACTTCGCGCTTCGCATCCTGCCTTCGTGTTTGGACTTCGCGCTTCGCATCCTGCCTTCGCACTTCGCATCCTGCCTTCGTGTTTGGACTTCGCACTTCGCATCCTGCCTTCGCGCTTCGCATCCTGCCTTCGTGTTTTTGGACTTCGCGCTTCGCATCCTGCCTTCGCGCTTCGCATCCTGCCTTCGTGTTTGAACTTCGCGCTTCGCATCCTGCCTTCGCGCTTCGCATCCTGGCTTCGTGTTTGGACTTCGCGCTTCGCATCCTGCCTTCGCACTTCGCATCCTGGTTTCGTGTTTGGACTTCGCGCTTCGCATCCTGCCTTCGTGTTATCAAACCACATACCTGAAACAATGCAGCGATGTCCCTTATCGGCCACCATACTTCTGTCATATCGTTACTAATGGTTTTAAAATAATTAGGTTATATTAGCCCTCCTGTTGTTTTTCCCAGGTTTCTATAGCCATGGGTGTCGGCTGGTTGATGGCGTACATACTCACGGTGGCTGGGGCGCTTAGCGACGACCCGAAGCAACGAGGTTTCCAAGCACGAACGGATGCGAAAACAGATGGAATTTACGAAGCTACCTGGTTTTATTTTCCATATCCCGGTAAGTTCAAACATGGATAGTTATTTTTATTGCACATTTCTTAGTAATACATGGCAGTGTGACTAACGTCACAGGACCTACGAAATAGGGTTTGATATAATTTCAGTGTGTAGGCTACTCGAGAGATGACTTGGGGGCCCTGTGTGCTACCATGAGAGAATTTATATAGCGTCTCTAATTGACAGTGGGAACTATTAACTTTTCCAGATGTCACCGCTGGTGAGTCATTAGCGTAGCAACTATTATCGCCCTCAGTCTCTATTACCCTGGACACTGATCAGCCCAGCAGTACAGCACGAGGTGTTGGGGGGCGGGGGGGGGGAGAGAGTCCGAGAGAGCGGGGTACCCCCCCCCTCTCGGCATTAGCGATTTTTTTTGAAAAAGCGTAGGGAATGGTGCTCTGTCAGAGCAGTTGAGAAGTAAATGTTTCTACTCCCAAATAAGACAGGAAATTGGAAAAGAAACACACATTTTAAGTGAGAAAGGTCAAGATCAGAGATTTGTTAGAATGCAAGAATCAAATCAGGCATCACTAGAGAGCCATTCTCCATGGATATATTTATTTGGCATTCAACTTCAACGTACCTCATCTGAAGAGACTACATAATAATAATCAATGAACAATAAAGCACACACGAAAAAAATAAACAACTGGTTATAGGTTACTGAATTTAAAACACAACGATGATTTTATTATCGATTTCTTCAGTAATAACAGATAATAGGGTCATTGTTGTGTTTAAATTTAGTAATTTCTCTCATAAAATCCAGTCATTTTTTATTTCTTTTTGAGGTAGAACATTTTTTAACTAATGACTGAACTGAAGAAATTATGCAATGTTGTATAGGCTGGATATATAAAACGTGCAGTATAATATGCCTTCAATCTCAACGGAATTCCAAGACCAGCAAATGAGTGAAAACGGATACCATCGGAATGTGTGTCAACATTACAATGTATGGTCAGTTAGGCTAAAAATAGATTACTCAGGAATCTCCAGTTTAATACTTGATTCAAGTGACTGTGTACTGTTAAACTAGCCATATTATAGATATCTCATAGTACATGTAGATCTAATAGACTGATTACGACGTACGAGCGAGCGCACACATGCATGTGTGCTTTTAATATAGATATAATTAAAATATTTTTTGGAAGCTGACGTTTTAGAACAACAACAACGACCACCGAAAGCCAACAAAAGATTTACCTTCATTGGACCTCTGACGCTTCTGTGAGAAGAAGTTTTTCAAAGTTGCTTGGCGCTTCATGACATTGATTTATAAAATACATGTCAAGTGATATTCGTTCCTCGGTAAAACTTCGCAGCAGACGAAATAACAACCTCCATTCTCCGATCAAATGATTTGCTTCCTTCATGCATCGTGGCATATACAGCTCGCCTGACGCGAGATTCTGGGATTTCGGTAGCCTTCCGCAATACCACCGGCTAACAGCGACCAGCATGATCACGAGGGTTCCCGAATATTTCGAACAATTTACGGCAGATGTTCGGGAAGCGTGGCGTGGACTATTAGGGAAAACATGGCGGAGCTACCTGGAAACGTATAATGCCGACATATTTTGGCAAGTACCATTAAAGTTACTGATATTTTCGAGTGCTGGGCGAATCATTTTTTTTTTTGCTTTAGTGCTGGGCGGCCGAAGTTAGTCCCAGGCGCTTAAAAGTCACAGTGAAGCATACAGCCAAGGGTTCCCGGTGGGCATGACAGTGCACTCGAGTCATCAATAAATAATAAAAAATTAATTATAAATCAAATTTTCATCAGGATTCGATCAGCTCAGAACTTGCTGGTGGTCATTTCCAGCGTGACAGACGGGACAAAAGATAGCCACCCTGTGATGTTAACACAACTCTCTACCAAACTAAAGTTAATAAAAATCTAAGCAAAAACTTATCAGTGGTTAAGTGAACTAGTTGTACTTTAACTTAAGACAGAAACATTGAAATAATTATTATTAATATTTTCTTTTCAACTGGAATTGACAAATGTGACAGACGGGACAAGCAGGGACCACGCATTTGAAAAAAAGAATAGACAAGATAGATTTCTATCTCCTTCTCAAATGAAAATCAACTTTTAATGTAAATCAAATGTTAGTGGACTAGAGTTAGGGTTAACAGTTTCTCTATCAAGAAGATTAATTATGGATTTTTGCAACTTAGTGACGTGACAGACGGGACAACTTATCGTGACAGACGGGACATTATCTCATGCCCTATAAATTATCTAACTGTTTCCAGACTTTTTTTAATCATGTAGATCAATGCTACAATTAAGATGTTCATTGTGCACTAGTTTACTTCACATTGTTTGGTTTTAGGTCATATTTTCACAAAATCCGCTATTATCAGTTCAGTGTCCCGTCTGTCACATGTCCCGTCTGTCACAATTTAATGTATTTACACATTTGTATGTATTTTGTATTGCAAACTTAATTTTTCAAGGCATATAGGTTTGTGCATTCATCAGAATGTTCATTGCATCTAGATTACTAAACATTGTTTGGTTTGGGGCCATATGAACGCAAAACTCAATAATCTATGGCTGCTTTTTGAAGCGTTTTGCGACAGACGGGACAGATATGGAGTTGAAATTTATATGAGCGTATTTGACCAAGAATGAAATAATTAATTGCATCTGGTTGAGAGGTGTTACAGTAGATAAATAATAATGTTACTGGCTTTTTTCCTTCTTAAAATTTATTGTACTCAAGAAAAACCTAAAAAAATCATCCGTTTTTGTGACAGACGGGACAACTACACCACGCAGTAAAATGTTTCAATTATTTTGGAAATACTTACTTTAATTGTAAAATGGTATTCACTGTGGAACTTAGACATGATGGTGTATTTAAAACAAAGAAACATTTTGTTGAGTTAAGTTTCTATGTCTGGAGGAAAATCATGAATTTGGTATACATTTTAGTAAAAAATGTTTCAGAATTTTATCCATATTCGAGTGCAGATTTTTAAAAACCTGACAGTTGCAGATGACAAAAAACCTACTTTCTTGAAACTTTGATTAATATAGCCTAAATAAAAATCACAATTAAGTATGCTGATGGAAAGTGAAAATTTGTCACCCGTGCAATGTGGAAATGACCTGGTAACAATGCCCTAATGCACGTTCATGCCAAAAATCAAGGTTCTAATGTCAATGGTTCTCCTTATTTTGCCGACGAAAGGATTCGGATGGACTGACTGACTCACTCATTACCGGACAATTTGCGATCTGTAGCCTACTTCGTGGGAACAAGAAACAAGGCAAGGCAGCACCCTCTAGTCACACTGATTTATTCACACACAAGTTTCCACTGATAATTTAAACTTTCATATTTGGATGGAAAATCATAAAATGCAGATAGGTTAAGAAAGGTATGACATAGATTATAATATGATATTTCAAAGGTGTGACAATGCAATGGGTACAACAGAAAATAATTTTGGCAATCGGACTAAAACCAGACCCAGAAACCGATTATCTAACTGCACTGTCACAAAAAATTGGTAACACTTATTGAACGCGCAAAAGCGTTCATCTCTGACTAATTTTAGCGGTTGCTGGAATAAGTTGAAATAATGTTGTGGAATTAATCAACTGGTCCATTTTGAACAATAATGAAAAGAAAAAGGTACCAAAAATTACACAGCGCTAAGTATCTCAATGATTGAAATATGGGGTTGAACGGCACTGCACACTAACGCTCATATTGACGTCCAAATCAGAACACAATATCGTGTTAAAAACTGAACACTCACGTTCATATCCGAACACTAGAGAACATATATGAACACGCGTGTTTAAAAATGATCATCGTTTTTGAATACCAATGTTTACAAATGAACACATGTTCTTAACACTTTTGTACTAGCGTCCGCATGAACATGTAAAAGTGTTCAATTATGCGTAAAAGTGTTCAAAACACAGGCCCCAGTGTCTGGACAGTAGAATTTAAATTCAGTACAATTTAAATAATTTAATTTGTTTTAAGTCATCCTATAATACAGAGAGGAAAAGGTATTGCACGTGCCATATTGGATTTGCCCGCCAAATACGAAAAAACAAAGTAAAGTTTTCACATTAAAAACTGTTGACCGTGTTACTGGTGTCCACTCAATTTTGAAACCTTTGTTATGCCATCTAACCCTACGGGAAATCTCAGATCGCCGTTTTATTGGTATAAATCCATCTCTGAAAACAGTAAACTTACGGCTTCTGTCAGCCGCTCTCTGCCTCGAGTGGGACGTAAATTGCTGTCTACGTCATCGCTTTCGGCATTCTCAAAGAGAGCCGTGTCTACCCGCGGGACACCAAAGCGACTCTCATGTAAACTGGTGACATTTTTGAATCTCCAATTTCAACGCGAGGCAGCATGACATCACTCGCTCGCGGGTAGACACGCAAAATGGTACATCTTCAGAAAATTTATGACCTAACCCGAAGATCACAAGAGCATCATCAGATAAGCAAGAATAGTGCGATCAGACAAACATGCAGGAATCTAGGTCAACTAAATTTATGTCTGCTGCTTCAAACGAGTAGGCCATAAAGTTCAACGTTCAGTTTTATTTTTTTAACAACAAAACTTGCATAATGATAGCAACAAAAGTACATATCATAGGGCGTGTGAACAGTACTATGTAGTGAATGAAGAACAGAAATGCTGCAACTGCCTTGCCCTGATCAAGTACATGTCACGCTAAGAACCTGGGAGAGGTCATAAATTTTCGGAAGATGTACCGTCTTGCGGTAGACACGGCTCCCTTTGAGAATGCCGAAAGCGATGACGTAGACAGCAATTTACGTCCCACCCGAGGCAGAGAGCGGCTGACAGAAGCCGTAAGTTTACTGTTTTCAGAGATGGATTTATACCAATAAAACGGCGATCTGAGATTTCCCGTAGGGTTAGATGGCATAACAAAGGTTTCAAAATTGAGTGGACACCAGTAACACGGTCAGTTAAACAGTTTTTAATGTGAAAACTTTACAGTGTTTTTTCGTATTTGGCGGGCAAATCCAATATGGCGCGTGTAATACCTTTTCCTCTCTGTATTATAGGATGACTTAAAAAAAATTAAATTATTTAAATTATACTGAATTTAAATTCTACTGTCCAGACACTGGGGCCTGTGGTTCAAAAGTACACACTTCAGAATGATCACTAATTTTTCAGACTTCCAATATTCAGCACTGGGCGATATTGTGGACAAACTATTTCGTTTTGTTTATTGAGAACGATCTAGTTGATGAGCTTGATAACACTTCAGTGACATATTTTAAGTAAATCTCTTTTCAAGGTGTTACAAACTAGTGTGCATTTCAGTGTTCAGGATATGCACACTTTTATTGACAGTGTGGATCTGATCCCCTTCCTATCTGAAGGCCGTTCGGTGACCTTCTGGCATGAAAATAGCTCTGTACGTTAACTCATCTTTGACCAATCAATGAGATGGTATGACTTGATATTATGAGACAGTCGCTTCTTTCGCAACCAACTCACGGGGTTAAAAAGACCTAATCATGAGAAACTGAGATGTTTCAAGATAACCAAAAGTAGAACTGCATGGCTGAAGCGGAATATATGACCGACACATAACCATTACGAAATGTGATTAATAATTAACTATTATTGAAATCTGCTTTGTATTTATCCAAAAATTATTCGATCTAAGTTGCGCAGGAAGGAGCTATGCGGTTTCGACGTCAGTCGAGAGTGAAATGAACAACACCACGTGGGGAAATTTCGCGCTGTGGATTGGATGTCAACTTGACCCGTTTCTTCGGCCTGGAATTTGAATGAATGTCATCGGCACTCCCCGTCTTACTTTGTTTACTAAATTCAGGAGACTCGGGAATTACCGGGTTCTCTGCTGAGTTTCGCGCAGAACAAATTCGAGATAGGAAGAAGGTCAGATCCACTTACACCAGAGTTGATCTGTTTTTAATCAGATTGTAATGTTGGTTAATCTGGTGGTCTGACGCCATGGGATTCTGGATATCATTAGAAATAATACCTCAAAGATTACCAAACTTAACACACTATATAAATTAAACAGAGGAGACAGATTGTCAGCTGGTGACAAAGCGATGACTTGAGTTTTTATTAGCGCATTGACTTATGAATGTGTAACAGGAAAAAATGTCAAGTGGGAAAACGTCTGGATAATATTTTATCTAGGACAATATTTTTCTGACTTGCAGCGTAGGTGAGGTATTTTTCTTTGAAGAAAATCATAGAACAAATGGCATTATTCCATGGGACATCTTTTTCGCTTTTTCTTTTTCTGTGTGGTCTGAATTAATTCTCGTAATGAGACAGAAAACCGTAGTCACTATTCTGGCCCTGTTCAGCAATGAGTTTGCTTGTCTTAAAAAATAGAAATACTACTCTCTAAAATAATTAGATTGAAATTCATTCTGTCAGAGTGAAATTAATGACCAATCTTTTATTGGATTGAAAATATGCAATCTAACAGATTGAAAACGATAAAATGAATCTGTTGTAGACAGAAAATTCAATGTTACTAGATTGAAATTTTCAATGTAATAGATGGAATATTCAGTCGAATAGATTGGTCACTAATTCCAATCTGATAGATTGAATTTTCAATCTAATTATTTTAGAGTGTATGGTCCGGTATATTGCTTGTTTCTGATGTCAAAGGTATGCCTATCCCTCAACGAGTAGAGTATCTCTTGGTTTCACCGATACATTAAGTTAGGGCATTGTATAATATAATGGATGAAATTCGACGAAGTACATGCCAAGGCGCCCTAAATATATGACATTTTTGACGTCAGTGTTTGGAGTATACTAATACGTTAGTGGAGGATAATATCACTGAAGAACGGCTTTTTATTATCGTATGGCAATCTACTTTATGCTATCTGTATGTCAGTTTTGATGTGCTGTGGGATACCATGGCCTGTAAACTGTCGGTGGTACGTTGTCCAGTTTTTGCTGGTATATTGTTGTATCTGTCGAGATTTTCTGTTGGCTCTTGTCACCATTTTTGTCGGGTTTACCAAGGGTAAACCCTACATTAGTATCACTCTTCAGTTTTTCTTTTTTCTTCTGCACATGTGTAGTTTTGATCTGCTGCCCGGAGACTGTTCTCATTTGATGCCCCTTACAGCATTCATAAAAAAAACCCGTTCTTCTGTCTGACAGTCATATACACATGTGCAATGCACGGTAGCTTGTGCATTGAACGTGATAATTGGTACATTATCGCAGTAAATTTTATCTTTACAATTTCTTTTAAAATTTGCCTTTCCAATCTATTTTAACCGGTATCATTTGTTACGGCGGGAAGGGTGCGCCGTAGTCATTCTCCAGGCGTAACCACATAGCGGGTTTTTGTGGATACAAATTATGTATGCGTAGCCACATTTTAAAATCACCGAAAACAAGGAATTTCCAAATTGTGGATACACATGATTTTTTGGTGATGTATCCACATTTTTACTTCCACCTTACTTGATCAATTATCGGCATGAGAACTGAATAAAATTACGGCAAAACTCGGGTAGAAATTTTGACGAAAGTTTTTTGGACATGCAGATTTCGTTATTTTTTCAAGTGTCTGACGTGTCTTCTCCGTCGATCTTCTTCAACGAAACGAAATAGAAACGACTGACAGTTTTGCACAAAACTCTTATAACATATCTGATTATGTTTACAAAGAATAAAGTCCTGGCGTGTTTTCCTTTTGCTGGTATGGATGGGAAAGACATACGATATCTCCATCCCTTCGCACGATGAACTTTCATCCCAAATCTGAATTTCCCTGAGTACAAGTAATCGTGAATTTGATTGGCTGAACAGTATATATTGGCTCCGCCCACACGTTATTCAACCACTCAGCACACTTTTTACAGACATACGAATTCAAGGTCGGTTCGTTTTCTAGATTTATAGCTTTTCTTTCCAAACTATATGAATTTAAAGGCATTTCTGTGAAACCGTGATTATTTAGCATTTAAAATAACACTGTGAGTATGACAGTATCTTGTTTTAGAGTTATTGTTTTAACCAAGAGTTATTAGAAAAATGATCGTGGAGTAGGAGAGTGGCGAATTTTCTGAACTTGTCGGCGATTGCGATTTCTAAAGATTTTCTTGTCTGGATGTAGTTTTAGTAGATTCATTTTCTCACGGACTGAATAAGTATGGAAATTATATAAATGTGGATACAATGTGGATACATCTCTTATATAGGATGCGTATCCACATTTTACAAAAATCGAAGTTTTATGCTCTAGATAAAAATGTGGATACAGAGATGTATCCACAAAAACCCGCTATATTGTGGTTACGACATTCTTCACTGTCCATCGACAACCGATCCATGGAACTTTTGTTGTAAGATCACAAAGGTGGAGTTAGCTTTACTTATAGGGAACCGTCTTCAATGCGTTTTGATACACACAGCTGGTGGGGCTAATTTTTGTCTAAAAAGCGACAAATTGACAATTTCTTACAGTCTACATACTGAATTATCAGATAAAGAATAATCAATGCTCCCAAATAAACACAACCAGACCTACAGTGGTTCAAACCTGCCATATTGGCTTATTTTGCACTTTTCGGTGCATTTACAGTCGACATTTTCTCTTATTGCAAAATGATGTCACCTTTAACCAAAATCATATCTAGACTGAATATTTCAGAATTATTTGTTGTTCAAAATTGGTTTTGGTTAAAGGTGTCCTATTTTTGTAACGAAAAGAAAATCTGCACCGAAAAGTGCATAAAAATACGAAAATAAGCCAATAAACATTGGTGCGCCATAAATCCGTTTTCGTGCATCTGCAGCCCTTCATTATTTCGTGTCTTGTAATTCAGCATGTATAGGCTGTACAAAATGGTCCATTTCATATCATTTTGATAAAAGTGAAAGTTTGGCCCTACAAACAGAACAGCTTGAGGAAGATTCCTTATGTAAAGCGAACACCACCTTTCCTCCCTTAAATGATCACAAATATGGGACTAATAAACCCCTCTGATGCAAGTAAACCCGACATCAGTACTTTAAGTACTTTGATTCCTATTGTGATGTGCACTACATCTATCTAAATGCTCGTCTTTGTGACTGTTATAAAGATGGGCATTTCTGTAGTCTGTGTCGTATCAAATCCGAATGTGGTGGAGCGATTGGCTGTCAACTTTGGGCTTTTTGACATGGGTAGGACGAGAACTGGTAGCATGTAGGGAACTTGATCAATATGCAAACCTCTAGTATATTGATGTCTTGATGGATCCATTTTGAACATGTTGAATGTTGATGGTCTTTTCAGATGACTTGATAGAGCTATTCCAACATCGCTCTTAGCATCTCTATCTAATCTAGGTGTTGCTAGGGGCCGAGTGGTCATGCCATTCAAGATGTCCACATGAACAGCTACAATAAAATCGTGGCTGAGATACAAATCAGTTGGATCACTTTTGGTTCTTGTGATGTTTTTTAGAAATATGTAGTCAGTGTATTTCCATGTGGATCTTATGCATCTTTTTCCATCATCGTTGTTATGTTGCGTTTAATTCTCTTGGAAATGGACCTAGTGGTGATTGAAAGAGGGGCAATATGGAATTCTCGTTGAAAAACTTCAACTCTGCTGTTGGTCGAAACGATGAGAATGCCACCATTGAAACAGTGCTATGGTATTCTTGACGAACTTTGGGCGGCTAGAAACGCCCAAGTTCGAGTTCTCCTGAAGCTCGTAGGAACATCTTAGGTGTTGTCAATTAAAGTTTATTTAATCACCTGTAATCCGCATTCGTGTCGGAAAGGCTCTTTGATGTGACTTGTTGATCAAATCAGTGGCATCCTGACCTACTCTTGACGCGGAGTGAGCAAAGGGCTGAATAATTGTGTCTACATGATGTAGCTTGTCGACATGGATTGCTCTCGTGGATCGTTGGAAGGAGGTAGACTGTCCTGGGTTGGGGATTGGCAGAGTTTGGGTTTAATAATTAATATCTGGTGAATTGCTTTGTCGTGAGAAGGCATAACGTAGCCTCCACAAACCTTGCGAAAATGTATAATTGAAAATATATTTCAAAAACAGTCGGTGATCTGAAATCTATTTTCATTTTCATATATCTATTATACAAATTAATAAAAAAAAACAAATATACAGGTGTTGGATCGTTAGCTACACTTCAACTTTAATTTTGTCCTACCTCCTCAAAACCACTTGTAGAGAACGCTGCGAAGCACATACTCCAGTTCACAGGCTCATGCTGTCCCTTTAGACGCCCTCGTGAAATGCACTCATGTGTCGGCAAGTTATGAAACGTGTACTCAGAACCACGTGTTGGCAGAGTGTGGGCGGTCACATAGAATATATACATCCCTTCGAACTGTCGAGGAATATGGTAACCAAGTTTTCCTGTCTTCGTTCGTTCCGTCACTACGCCATGGTAGGTACAGTCTGGGAACACTATGCTGCATGTGTCGTACGGCTCTGTCCGGCAATAAAAAGAACCCTTTCCCAATTTCTGTCCCCTATTTTAATGGAGTTCGACAAACAGTTTTGATATGTGTAAGTAACTGGTGTTTCTATAATCCGTCTTTAAACATCAACGAGTGACACGAAAGATTAGTAGCGGACAGATCACCATCACGCTTGGAAAATTCAATCGTCCGTTGGTATTTGAAGAGGAATTACAGTCATGAAACTGTTTGTCGAACTTGGTGGACAGTGTGAACGGAGAGTGGGAAGGTTTTGTTTTATTGCCGTATAGAGCCGTACGGTTATGCAGCGTATGGTGGTCGCAGATTGTGCACGCAATTGAAATGAGAGGATCCATGGCGTATAGTGACGAAATGAACGAAGACATGAAAACTTGGCTACAAGATGGTCAATCAGTAGACCACGGACGTTATTCTAATCGCTGTACCATTACCATGCTTTGTCACAACAGGTCAGTTCGGGGGACCAAGATT
This sequence comes from Hanleya hanleyi, assembly GCA_036873755.1. Classification (NCBI taxonomy): domain Eukaryota; kingdom Metazoa; phylum Mollusca; class Polyplacophora; order Lepidopleurida; family Hanleyidae; genus Hanleya; species Hanleya hanleyi. The sequence continues at coordinate 86,492 of JAVTVY010035069.1, read as the reverse complement.
CAGTCTTGTTATATTCCTGGGGTTATGTATCAGCGTTATGATGTCCATAATTGAGTCCCTCGGGGACTATGTGGCGGTCTCTAGGATGTGTAATGAAACTTTCCCACCGCCTCACGCCCTCAGCCGAGGTGTGCTCGTGGAGGGCGTCATTAGTTTGTTTGCAGGCGCTTTTGGATTATCGCAGGGGATGACTTCATACAGCAATATGATCAGTTTCATCGGCATCACAAAGGCGAGTATTTACATCTTATCATCATCGCGAACACCATGGTTTACTACGCATCGACCATGGTCAAAACGGTCAAGCACATATGCTATTTCGGTGGAGAGCCTGAATCAAAAACATCACATACTCATGAGACGAGCCGGTCTTCATTCAAACCGCCAAATATAGGGTCGCCTTGTGACGTTCGAGCTTCTTGATTGGTTAAGATGCCGAATAACGCGTACTAGTAGACTGACGTCAGCGCTAATCTCCATGACCTCTGCTTCTAACAAAGCGAAGCAAACCATTTGATTGGTTGATAGAATAAGCGCGGACACCATCAGTGGATTAGAACGTTCAGCAAAGCCGTTTACCGGGGCTACCGACGCCAGAAAAGAAAGGGAGAGTGAACACCTCGTCGCGAGGATGCATCTTATCGATATGAAATGTAATTAAAATCAAACCCTATCTGCTCCCCCGCTTGGATATGTCGTTTGTAGGACCTAATCGGCTTGCAGTAACACGAGCGTCAACCAATCCAGAGAACTATTCATAGTGCTTTTGAAGGGGACATTATTGGTAGGGGCTTTCTGGTTGGCTCAGTCGAATCAGACGCCACGCTGTTGGAATATCTTCTGATCTTGCCGCGTTCCAGCATAGAGGCGCCATAATGCAGGGTAGATATATGGACTGGTCTTAGGTATAAGCCTTGGGGTAAATGGAGACGATGACCCTATGCTCCCTTCTCGAGTGCAAGTGGATTACGTCAAAAACGGCCGTGATGTCATACGGCTATTAAATATTCACGACAAGGGTGCTCTGAACACCAACTTCAATTGAAGTAAATAAGATCCTATCTAACGACAAAAACGATTTGGAAGCATTGATAGGATATTATTTGTTTTAGATTGTATCGATTTGTGACATGTCTGCATAAATTGTTGCATTACAAATGGAGGTTTGCTCAATAGATCAAGTAAATGAACCGGAAGTACTAGCCAGCACTGGGCCAAAATTGACAAACAGGAAAAAAATCTTCACTTCCAGTGCTCCATCCGCTGAGATTTTCACCGCGAACACAGACCGAGTATTTCAATTTCCGAGAAAATATCACTGCTCTGTGAATATTGTGTGACCTAAACTTACATGACTTATGAGTAATACTTTTGATCTAAACGCGAAATTCATTACGACCCGATGATAGCTAGATGTACCGGCGTGTGTTGCCATGATTTGATCTGTCGATCATGCACTGTTCATCTCGATCACGCGAAGTTCAAATTTGAAACACGTATGAGAAAATGTTTTCTTCGTGACGTTTAATTGTGGACAGCCTGACTGATTACCTCGTTACGTCACAGGCGTCGGTCGATACTTCACGTAGGTACTATTGTCTGGGTCTTTGTGTCGTTGAAAAGGCACTTTGTCTGGACACATTGTTGTCCCCAGACTTGGCTATTGTATCCCCAGACTTGACTACTGTATGCATTGTCTCGTGAATCTTACATGAAGTATGAACCCAGGCGTCACATCACTGTTTTTCCTCTGTTTTCAAAATAGCTTCTTCCGTCGCTAATTTGTAATTAAAAAAATTACTTTCTGTACTCTGTATCAAGTAAATAATGTATTTCATCAGTTTTCAAACATTAGAAATTCCATCGAGGATAAAAAAATCTCTCTGAACAATTCCTGCTTGTAGTCAACCCTGTTAACATACAGTTCCTGCTTGTAGTCAATCCTGTTAACATATCCGCACGTATCATTTCAGGTGGGGAGTCGTCTTGTATTCCAAGTTGGTGGGATTCTTCTAATGGTGTTTGGCGTTATCGGAAAATTGAACGCGGTTTGGGCCACTATTCCCTTACCTGTTGTGGGCGGGCTGTTTTTAATGCTTGTATGTGGAGTTAGTGGCGTTGGTCTTTCCGCCTTACAAGCTGTCAACTTTAAATCGTTCAGGAACATACTTATAATTGGTATGTCTATGATAATTGGTATACTGATTCCCAGACAATTGCAGTTGGACAGCAAAATAATCAACACGGGTAAGTATAGGCATCTGGTCAGGCTTTCATTAGTCAGCCGTTCACATGATTCGAAAAAAGCTTCACTTTCGACAGTTAGCATCAATTCGAAATAGGCATAACATTTAAAAAAAGTTGAATTCGTATGTTTTCATGAAGTAGTACGACAAGGATGGATATGAAGACTAAATACGGACATTTGGTGCTTAGTTATTACAAAGAACATACGGACAATTCAAACCGATGTCTCTTGCAAAAAAGTCCTGTGTAATATAGAAACTTCATACATTATTTTATTGGGATCTGTTAATTAAACGTAACATATAAACGCGGTTGAAAAAAGATACCGGGGTAATGACAAGAGGTCATATAACCCCATAGCCCAATATTCTGATTGCATTTCTAAACACATCACAAGAACCAAGAATGATCCCAGTGATGATTTGTATCTCAGCCACGCTTTTATTGTAGCAGTTCATGTAGACATCTTGAATGACACGCCCACAAGGCTCCTAGCATCGGCTTGAGCGGTATTAGATACAAATATCCAAGAGCAATGAAGTGATAACCCTATCAAGTCATCTGACTGAAATTGGTGAACTGTGTGACCGTTAGATAAAGAAACATTCCAAGCAGGGAAAATATTAGTAGAATTCAATTTTATTATTCAGAACACAAGTCTATGAGGCCTGACGCGGACCCACGCCTTTATTAGTCTATGAGGCCTGACGCGGACCCACGCCTTTATTAGTCTATGAGGCCTGACGCGGACCCACGCCTTTATTAGTCTATGAGGCCTGACGCGGACCCACGCCTTTATTCTCCGCCATGTTAACCACAGTCACAAAATACAAGCGTAATGATTTGTGCTGCAATTATTCGGACTGCATATCTAAACATCAGCAGAACCCATAATGATCCCTGTGATGATTTGTATCTGAGTCACGCTTTTATTGCAGCAGTTCACGTAGACATCTAGAGTGGCACGCCCTCATAGCCCCTAGCACCGGCTCTTGCGGTATTAGATACAAATATCCAAGAGCAATGGCGTAATACTCCTATCAAGTCATCTGATAGAAAGTGATGAACCGTGTGACGGTTAGATAGAAGAAACGTATCAAACGGCAAAAATATTAGTAGAATGCAAGTTTATTATTTAAAAATCTGCGAAACCGCCGACCACGCGCTTTATTCTCCACCATGTTAACCACAGTCACAAACTACAACCACAATGATTTGTACAGAGGGCAAGCCTCGGGGCCGAAACGTTCACCAGCAGAATGTCACCATATACAGGTAACAATTAAACGCAACATATAAAGGTGGTGGGAATTGATGCCGGCGTACTGACAAGAAGTCATATGACCCCGCAGATCAATATTGCATACTGTGGCATCATATATAATGGCATAATAAACCGCCCATTAGTGAGTAGGGAATTCTCATATCCTGCATGGTATTCCTCGATCATAAGGTCCACTACTGAAAGGTTTCATACACTGAAATCGAAATAACCGACAACTCCTATAGATTTAAAGGTATGCCCTATATAAACTTCATACGGTACCACATCCTTCCAAAATCATATCATCGAAGATGCGCTGCCATTTGCTGTAACATTAGATTAACATAGGCGACATACCGACATCCTGTATAAAGCCATTTCCGCGCCAATTGTTGACTCGCTCGGCAGTTAGCATCAATTCAAACCGGCATAAAGAGAAAATAAAAACAACTTGTTTTCCTGAGAATTGGTCCAAAGGTTTCAATGAAGGGAGCAAGACATGATGTTCTAGTTGTAAAATCCTTGCCAGGTTAGGGATATACAGCTCTTTAAAATGGAGGCAAAGAGGTCGTTTTTGCTCAATCACTTGATTCGATTCGTTCTTAACAATGCTCCAACATTTCAGGCACATTAATCTATCTATTTGAAGAAATTAATTTGCCATTTGAAGAACCAGTCAATGTTGTTTCAATAGCGCGACAAATATTTGGCCTATTGTTATCCGAATTAGATGGATGACAGTTGATTTATTTACCACCATTCGATGGGGATATATATACGTCTCTGTGCCCTTCAAGAGGATTTTGCTGGATTCATTATGTAAACTGATTTATTGGGCAAAAACGTCATCTTCTTCCTCCATTTTAGAGAGCGGGATCGCCATAACCTGCTTATCGCTGATAAATATTCATGGGTCCAAATGATTTTCCAATTCGTTTTCTTGAGTACATGTATAATGCCGGGATTGTCAAACTTTGATTGACACTGTTCATTGGAATACCATGGAGATGTACAACACATGACGTTCAAACGGCCCATAGGAAATGTCCTCATTATCTCAACTTGCTCAAGTGTTCAAATCATTTATATCACAACGACATTTTGAATAAATCGACATAATGCAGCTTCAGGCCATTTTCCTGCCCATGTGAATAAACAATCAATCGATGCTGACCTTTGTTGATAGTTCTTTCGTTATCTCTTCTGAGTCATTTAATTTTCCTAAACCGCATCCTCAAACTCGGCTTGGCAATCCGGCTGGATGTTACCTGGAGTGGTCTAATTTTTGTCCACCAAATGGATTGGAAGTTGTGAGTTCCCAAATATGAAAAAGCCATTCTCCGTACAAAGTTACTTCCCTTATTTCCGAGTGTATTTACACAAAAGCGGTTATATGTACTGGATGTTACAGCCACTGGACAGTCTATTATAAGCAACAACGGTACAGGAACCCGTAGTTAGTCATCGAAACATTGCTCACTTTGTCACTACAGCTGCCAACGGTAGCTGATATAAAAATGAAATTGAACACTGTTTTTCTCGTGCATCACATCAGTGTGAAATCATATATCGTTGTATTAATTAAATCTACATACCTGTAAATTAATATCTATTTGTCATTAAAGTCGTAAATTTCTGTCTGAAGGTTAACTGTTGAATCCACCGTGAAATTGATTAACACCAAATAGACCTATATGCATTTATGTTTCAAACAGCTTGTCCCAGGTGATAGAATCCCCCCGCCCCCGCAATTCATAGACAGTAAACTCGTACGTTAACCTTGGCACGTTGCCAACTGAGACTCGGGCGAAGCTTTTCAGCAAATTGAGAAGAGGTTGCCAAAGTTTACAATATTTCTCAACCTTTCGTTGTAATCTTTGTTGTTAATCAATTTAAGTAGTGCAATAGAATAGTAATAATAATTTCACAGGCGTGCTCGCGCCCTAGGCATAAAATATGAACGTTCCCATAGTAACCGTGCCTCATATATATATTGAGCACGCCTATGAAAACATTATTTCTTAAAGGTTATACCAAATGACTCTATACTACTTTGCATTAAAACATACCCAGTAGTGTTCCAAACAACAAATTAGTATTTTTTCTCGAATAATGTCATCGAAGTGGGTTTTAGGACACGAATAGCACACATGTGGGGGAAAACGTATTGGAGCCGTGACCTCTGGTTCATGACGTCACAACCTGATTACGATTGCGCCGTAAACGTCATAGTCTATGACGTCGGGCGTTGTTACGAAAGATTCACCCAACTGTGGGAGTTCTAGCGTGGCGTCGCTGACATTTGGACGTCACAACAGGCATTTGAGCGAGATCGTAATCAGATTTCGCCGTTTTGAAAGGGGCATGAAATTGTCGCACTTTACTGCTGCCATTTCCAACCTTGGGCAGTTTGAAAACATACAAAAATGTAAAACAAGTCTATAAAATCACCTCTACAACAATTTAGCACAAAAAAGTAGCAGATTTTGAGACCATTTTGTATAACCTTTAAGTCGTTTCATTCCTCAAAGTTCAATACGTCGGTACTCTATCAATCAGGCTATTTACATTAAAAATATTTTTTTGGAGAATATTGATGAAATGAAACAATAGCTGCATTATGAACTTAGCCATCTGTTTAATCTGTTTGCTCTTCTTTCAGAGATTCTACAGCTAGACCACACCCTAACAGCACTACTGAAAAATACGCCATTTGTTGGGGGACTTTGCGGATTTTTTCTTGATCTCACCTTACCTGGTATGAAATTAAATAAGATAAGATACTTTAGTTTAGAAAATAAGTAAAGCATTACAGAAGTAAAATATTATAGAAGTAAAGTTTTAGCTCACTAGTAGCTATTATTCCCGACATCTTTAACTAGTAAAACTAACAATACTAAGAACATGAAGAAAAATCATTAATAAAGTGTTACATAATTTTAGTCTATGCATATATATTGTTTTATTAACATATATTAAATAAAGCATGATATGATATTACCAGTCATCACATATCTTTGCAGTTGGTTACAAGTATTTCTAACTTACCATGAGACTCTTAAAAGACGAAACACGTGTGGCTTGCTGGATATGCGTTGGGTGGGCATTCCACAATTTCACTCCCTGGTATCTAATGCTCATGAGACCATTTTTTGTCCTGCGGCAAAAGGGGAACCTCTAATCTCACATCTACCCTTAAAATTTATGGCACTGACTTTACTTAACAATTCCTTGGAAATATCTCGAATTCAACGGGTTACAGAGAACTTGCCCTCTAAACGGAGGTAAAAAGGTCGTTTTTGCACAATGAACTCAAGAATATATCGAACTAAGAGACATCCACCGCAGGCATGATACGTGAACATGGACATATATATTCCCATCCGATGGTCTTAAAGAAAACCAATTGTCGTCTATCTAATTCTCATAATAATAGACATAATTTGTTCTCTATTGAAATTAAACTATACACATTTTCGTTGGGAAATCACTCTAATGACAGGTAACATTGTATAAGTAAAGTCGCCTGAAGATATTTGGGTTTTATGATGAATAAATCATTTTTTTTAAGGAAATACCTTTTTTACCTCCATTTCAGAGAGGTAATTATGTCTAATCAGATCACCCCATGTATTGATGTGACCAATAATGAAATTAGGCAATAATTTTAATCGATGTGCAATCGTCACTTGTGTAATGTGTGTCACTTTTACGTTACAGAACAATTATAAGACTTTCGATATGAAGATATTAACGCCTTTGTGATGGCATTCATTCTTGCAATCTCGACTAGAGAAATCTTTCTCTCAATGAGTAGCTCTAATGCCGGACAGTATTTTCACGAAATTCTGTGCCCATGACGAACTTGTATGAGATGGCTAGATACTTTTATAATAAATAGCTTTTAAAACTTCCTAACAATCAAGATATCTTGGAGAATTCTCAAAACATAGAAATGTGTTTACTTCCATAGACCCTACAGATTTGCAGTCTTTAGCAGCAAGAACGTAAAAACGCCTTTACTGCTCAGATAGAAGTGTCCAATCTCTGTACTCGTGGTGCTTGTCTTGGAGAAGGTCTCGTTGTTTCGATCACAAATAGGGCGGCCAGGTCTTGTCAGGATAAGCCTTTCCAAGTAATATGCAAATATTCTTCCAAAGTTGAAGGAAGAATCGGAAAAGACTGGATAAATCAAAGCAGCGGCTGAAAATACCTTACACATGTATAGAACCCAGGGACGGTAATATTCTGGACAAAAGACTAACAATACAACTTGCAGCAGATCTTTTGTCAATTATATTTTGCGAGTCTAACACCAAATCGTTAGCAGAACCCAGATCCAGATTATTATGCAAATTTTCCCGAATTCTAGGGAAAATACTGCAGAAAATATCAACCGGAGTACATATTATCCATGGCAATCTGACATTCATTTACTTTTCAAAGCCATGTTCCATATATAGATTGCACTTGGTGCGTTGATCTGGATTACCATGTAATTAGGACGTTCAATGAATACCCAGTGCAATGAATATTCAAATCAGTAATGCGTTGTGGAGAAAAACCCATACATTCTCAAAATATTATCCACTGTAGGTTGAAACTGCATAATTTGATGAGATTAAATCTATGGGAAATTTTTTCTATATTATATTTTTTCGACTTGGGAGAAAATTACTTTGAAAATAGATTTTGGTATTGATCTAGTAAATGAGAGGTAAGGCTTGTCGCTTTGTTACATTTTGTCATATTTTGAGTGCTTAAGTGGATGCCATCACAAGGGCCTTAAATTAGTCACTTAGAGGAGATAAATGACTTCAAATCTCCCCTATGCTCAAATTAGTAACCATACTCAATGTCCAAATGACATAAATTCTATGTCTGAGACATACATATGCGTCATTATCGGTGCCAATAATTTCATGATATCATGGCTCTGACGTCAGTCATCTTTTCAACAAGTCCAGAAAATGACGTCATATAGTCACGGCATTAAATTATATCCTGTAATCTAGTACTATCTATACAGGCATGTGGCTCAGTTACCACTTACTTAATAGCAAATGGTGTTGCCATAACAACCTGAAACAAATGCTACTAAGCTAAGCCTTTGGACGAGCTAAGATAACCCAAGCTTTGTTGATATATATGTCAGATACGGCCTTTGGTGGGCGGTCCTCGTCCCTCTTAGTGTGAAACTATAAGCACAAAACATATATACGGTATAATGCTAGCGAATACATCTTGATAATTATATGCAACGCTAAAAGGGTGGTTGAAAAGATGCCGGAGTACTGACAAGAAGTCATATTTTCCTACGGGCAAATATGCTGACTGCATATTTCTGAAAACATCACAAGAAACAAAAGGGATCCCTGTGATGATTTCTATCTCAGCCACGCTACATGACCACACGGCCCCTAGCTCCGCCCTGAGTGGTATTAGATACAAATATTTCAGAGCGATGATGTAACAGCCCTATCAAGTCATCTGATGGAATATGATGAAGTATGTGACCTGCAGATAGAAAAAAAAATGGCCCAAACGAGGGATTATTTATAGAATGTAAGTTCCTATTCAAAACAAATAGCTGTGAGGCCCGATGCCGGTTAAGTGCTTCATTCTCCACCATGAAACACAGGATAGTTTCCTGAAAGAAACAATAAATTGGGTTCAATTTTCAATTATGCCTGGTGTTAAACCCGTTCACGCGAAACCTGGGTTTTCTTATCTCCCATGTATACAATAATTCCTTTTTGCTACACTTTCTAGGTAAGAGGAGTCAATTTCCTGAGAGGCTTACCCAGACGAAGATCCCAGATGAGAATGCGCCACCTGGCGAAAGATATGACACAAGCGTGTATGATCTCCCCTTCCTTCCTAAGCGAAAAATGACAGCAAGCTGGCTGAAATATGTACCGTTCCTTCCTGATGGTAGATCATAAACTTCGATTAATCGAGGAAACGAAAATGGCTATACAAAGGGAAGATCTTCCCTGACGAACATTTTTTTTTTATTTTCATGAAATTGATCCCTGGTTGATGTACACAATGGATTAAGACCAAGTACGAATAAATTGAAATGTCAAAACTCTGACTAGTTCACGAAAAAAAAACAAAAAAAAACAAACAAACAAACAAGTGTGTACATTGTAAAAGAGGTGAAGTTATTAATGTTTTACACAATACTAGAGATTGTACAATATTCAACATGGAAACCGATGATAGAAGCGAGTATGCAAGCTTAAAAACATTGTAATATCAGTTGGATGCAATAGAACCAAGCAAGTAAGTGCTGTCTTAGAAACGATGAAATAATACCATGCGTGCCAAAAGACCAGGTGCGGAGAATTCAAACTATTATAAAACTGCTTGCGAGCTTGGAAAGGTAAGGAATGCTTAATTCTTGCCAGCAGAAACAGACTTGGCTTAAATTTCATAACAGTCATATGTACGTGTACGTTACAATGTACGTTACCCAGTGTCTTTTAGAGACACACATTGTTTGAGGGTTTTTTTGTAGGACCAAATCAAGGATAAGGTTAGGAAAATGGGATAAACTTTGGTTAGTATTGACTAGCATACATGTTGTCTTCTTTCTGGTTACATACATTTTACTTTTCGTGCACCATTAATTTGAACCAGAGAGACCACTGTTCCGCTTCCGTTCAACTTCGAAAATACTTTTGGCTGCAGCATGAAGCGATGTATCGTCAGCAAAAATGTCACTTTGGCAGTCAGCTCCATGGAGAGGCAGGTCGTAGAGGGCCCAGCGTAATGGCTAATGAAGAGTAGATGACCCAGAATTGAACCCTGTGGGACACCAATCTGTATTTCGACTTCATCGGATTGGGTCCCATGAACAGTGACACAGTGCTGTCTGTTATCCAAATAAGATTTGAAGAAATGAGGAGCGGAATTTTTAACTTCGAAAATATTTAATTTCATAAGCATTATCAGATGGATAACCATGTCGAATGATTTACGAAGATCAGGGAAGACTGCTCCAATAATATTACCTTGATCTATCTGAGAGGTGCAGGAGTCAATCAAGTTGGTTAGAGCTGTCTGGCAAGAGTGAAAGGTGCGACATTCTGATTGTCTCCCATACATCAGATTGTTCTTTTCCAAATTACACACAAAATGTTCATGGACACGGCGTCCAGAATCTTCGAAAGTGTGAGAAGAACACTGATTGGGCGATAATTACTGGGATCTGAACCTGTGCCTTTCTTGAAAAGAGATATCACTTTTGTAATTTTCCAAATTTGTGGAAATATGCCAGTTTTATACAATATATAAATATATGCATCAGCGAAGTTGAGATAATATTCGCCGACATTTTTAGACATTTGACTGAGATGCCATTGAATCCAGGTTCTCCACTCTATACATATTACTCTTGTACATTTTTGTAATGCATTATTTGACATATTTGCGTCCGGATAACTATTCATGGAGGACAAGCTTTCTTATTAGTGCAGTGGCATTATTAGTTGTCCCCATGAAGTGTTGTCTATCACGCTATCAGACACTCAAGGTCACGGTATAAAGGTGACAAATCAATAAACGTGTCACATTATATTTATTACATTATCATATTTTCCATGCTGACTTTTTACTGAACATTAGCGGGTAATGACGCCAGGTGGACATTTTAATGTTATGTTTTTGTTACATATATTATAATTATCCTATTGGTTCAGTTCTGTTTTGCAAATATATTTGACTATAGTATTTCACATTCAACCGATGTGCTCTCAGTCGAAACTTGAATAATTGTCTAATACTTCGTAAATAAGGTTCAAAATGAAAATGGTATTAAAATAATTGACATAGTTTAAGCTTGTTGCCTTCGTTTGTTAACACTATCTGGCCTGGGGTTTTTGAGACCTGTCCAAGCCTGGGGCACCATTACGACGCCCCCCACCCCCCGCCCCCACCCTTGGGTCAAGCTCTTCCAGAAGATGTCACAGAGGGTCAGGTTTCTTTTTTTGTCGTTCCGGAGATAGGGGAGAAAAGCCAGGTACGGTTAAATGAAAATGCTTTCTATCGGGGAGAATACTATTGTTAATTTGTCCTGTTCTGACTGTTTTGCTCCAGGCTTGCCTATATTTCTCACATGTGAAATAGGGTAGCACTCACTCAAACAGTAGTCCGAAGTTCGTAATTCACGATCCAACAGAAACATTTATTCAACGAACGATCACTAAATGATACAAGGTTCTCCTCAACAACAAAATCAACAATCTCACGTTCGGCTATTTCCGTATTGGCGGAACGAGCCTCTCACATAGAACGCACAAATCCCCACCGGTGGGGAGCGTATGACGATCACGCAGTGAGCCGGCTACGAAATAGTGCCTTTGATAATCAAGAGATATGGTCGCATTTTATTGTGAAATTCAGTTAATTTTAACTATAAGGACATAATTCATTCAAATTATACAAAAATATTTCTATGTTTAGTTGAATAATAGCAATCTATCCCCAGAACTCAGTAAGTGGGCTAATTTCCGCCAATACGGAAATAGACGAATGCGAGATTGGTTCCGCCGAAAATTAATTGTGCGCATGATAAGATAAGATTCTTTATTGTACTGAGGATCCCATTTGGGGCAGAGTACAAAACACATCAAAAGTAGAAGAAATAAGAAAGTAAACAAACAGGTGCGACGTTTCCGTTTTCGCTCCCAGAAATCCACTCGGCCAGAGGTCAGTTTTCGCAGCTAAAGTGAGTTCTGGGGCTAGATTGCAAAATCAACTCCACTTCATGAATCTCTCTCCCCGATTCCCAGAATTCCCTCGTCTATAGTCAATTGCAGATTTACAGATCAGTGGGAGTTTGCATAGTAGCAACATCATTCAGATATATATTAAAAAAGCGTAGCACTCAAAGGATCCTCTTATTTTACACCAACTTCTGACTTGGGTGAGCGAGTTACCCGCCTTGACTAGTAATGTTGCTTGAGAATACATACTACGAATAATATTATGCATAAATCCATTAACACCTATATGCTGAATCTTGACAAGAAGGTCATCATGCCACACACTGTCAAAGGCTTTAGCAAAGTCTATGAAACATGAGTATAATGACCAAGACATCCGAGAATTATATTTATCAATCAATGACTTTATTACGAACATATGATCACTAGTACGTTTACCATTTGTCAATCCTATTTGTTCTATAGGAATAATATTACTAACAGAACAAAATGCTCTATCCTGCTGTTTAGAATATTATTGAAATTTTACCTATGTAGTTCGTAATCGGCAATATAAGATATAGTTCATGTTAAGCCCTGGACAATGCTGTCTGGCATCGATGGTAGCGGGAGGTGCACCCACACCTAGCTGACCGCTTGAGCTGCGGTTCGTCAATTCGAGCGATTCCCCATGTCTTCAACCCAGAATATATTTTTAATCGATGATAACTGCTATATTTTCGACCTGAGGTTGCCAAGCTTATGATAAATGTAAGCTTGCTGGACCTTTCTCGGAATGGTGGGAATATTTTACCCATATTACCATATTTACACTAGTTATCAATATCGCGGGCGGTTGGATGGGCACGGGCTCCTGTTGCTTCAATGCATTTTGCTGAGGAGCAAAAAGATGATAATAATAATGTGATACAGCAGGAACGCAACTTGGCGGGGGGATTGCTTAGTTGGTTCGTCGCGATATGACTGAAATAATGTTGAAAGCGACGTTAAATCATATTCACTCACTATAGTTGACAAACCCGCTCCATGTTATAAACATAGGAGAGAGATCATGAGGGCAACCCCAAGCTGTGCACCAGTGTCGTCGACGTCGGGGCTAGACAGCTTTGTCCAAGGATGTGGGATCTCCCCATTGTTATACCCCTGAAGTTGGCAGAGTTATATACTTTCTTTTTATAGACGGGAACAATATAACCAAGTGACCAGGATGACGGATAATTAGATCATGTAACAAGGGTTATGTGTAACCCAGCAGCTCGCCGTTTTGGGTTTTGTCAATAACATACAGCTTCGCATAAAGATCGAGCCCTTCAGGTTGCACATCACTGGCAATGACAATACATATTGTTATAAAAATTTGACTTCTTTGTCAGTGATGTTGAAGTTGGATTGAAATATGAACTATATTATAAAACTTGAAATAAAGATTAGCTTTTTTCCCAAAAGTAAGCTTATACATGTCATTATGAATACATGAACAATTGAAATTTGGTCTGAGATGTGAGTGTGAAATGCCTGGACAAATATGGTTCGTGCAAAAGCTTTAGGTTAAATCATGATGAGGAATGGGATTCGATACCAAAATTGAAGGAAATGGTGTCCTTCATTGAAGGCGACACAAAATTCCAAACCACCAGGGGCTCGGTACTGCGGGATTCCCCCCGCCGGTTATTTAATATTGTACTTCTGAAATGAAATAATGTCATTAAACTATTAGTAATTACTATAAAGGAATATATTGTAGTTGATTTGACGTGTTTGTGTATATACAATGTACACTGCATCTCCTACCTAATAGGTTAGTATCACATATAAGAGATACATGTGGTTCGGAGCAACAAGTGCTACAACCTAACACTTCAAACCCTGTAGGATCTGGATTACAGCCAATAAGTGGAACAAACCAAAATGCCTGTGACCCACCTAAATTGGTTTTGGTGGGAAGCTCCATCACCAAACATATCAATGCGAGGAGGCTGGAAAGCAGTGTAGGTGTCGCTGTAAAATCTGTGCGTACCCCGAAAATTCAGGATATCCAAGCCTCATTACGCGAATCGGGTGTCCGCGATGGCGATACCATTGTTATCCACACCGGAATCAATAACCTGCGTGAAAATGAGCCTCCGACATCCTGTGTGTCAGCTTATGTATACACTATAAGCAAAGTTAAGGAGGATCTGCCAAAATCGTGTATCATCCTGTCACAGCTAACGCCGGTAGGAAACAAATGGTTAGATGTCCAACGAAAGATTGTTAACGCATCAACAGAAGAACAACTCCTGTCCAGGAATATTCACTTCGTGAACCACGAAAACCTTGCTCCGAGAGGTATCCTATCCGGTGGACTCTTCGCAGAAGATAATCTTCATCTGTCTGAAAAAGGTACAAAACTGCTGGCTTCAAACCTGATCAGTGGCATTAACCGAGCAATTAATAGAATTGTCCACCCTGGCAGAGTTAATACGCATTCCAACTCACAGGTTCGCCTCAACAACAGAAGTAGGCATCATAGTGCCAAACGTGACACCAGTAGTCGGTACCGTAGTTCTCAACGTGACAACAGAAATCATCATCCCAGCTACCAACGAGACTATAGAAGCCGTCCCAATCTTAAGCGGAGAAACCAACAAAACGACGAATATCTTCAGAGCTCCACCAGTCGACCGTTTTCCTCCTACAGACAACCGTATCTGGCATCAGATCACAATTAATCACTTCCGGGTCAGTGCCCACGACCTACATTGTTTAGAAATTTGAGAGCAGATCTTTATGGATTTTATGAGCTGCGATTTTTCAGCATTTCTGGTACATCTGATATTTCAACTTGCAGATGAGTCTTCAAACTATACTTCCTGGTGTTGATTTGGGCCACTTTGGAAAAAGCATGGTGGATGAAGACATGATCAGTGAAGGGTGAGAAGGCTCCCTGTTTACAAATTGAATGACATTCTGTAGCACCAATCAGCTGTCATTGGCGGTAATTTGAAATTTCCATGGTCAACATCCGTCAAGACTTCCACTGGTAATGTCCCACAAGGTAAATATTGACATGCCAGGTGGATTTATGCATTGTGAATTTTCTGGATTTTTGCCGATTTTTAACGCTAATACATAACAAGTAACGGAATTAATAGTAGGCTGATGCCTGACACCTGACATTTTCACATTTGACCAGAGAACTTTAAATCGTCACTGTGGCTACTCATGAACAACGTACACATATTAGGGTTGTTTCAAATTTATGTTATTGAATTATTAATAAAATAAAATAAAATTGTTGATTAATTTTAATAAATTTTTTAATTATTAAAATTATTTTTTTTCTTGCTAAATGTGGTTGAAATAAATATCATACTGATAATGCTGGGTAACATCTCTTGTATTGTTATGCCATTTCAGCGACAAAATTGAGACCTTTTGGAGCAAATATAGGCAAAAAATGACTGATTTGTCAGTACTAGGGCCAAATAGTCAATGCCAAATATGACGAGGTTCATTTAACACAGCTGGTAATTATGAGCAAATCAACTTTCAAGATACAATAAAATGTAAATGGAAGAAAGGAAATTCACATAGATACAATTGCATGCTTTTTTCAAAATCTCGACCTCAGTTCAAATCTTCAATGCTTCAAATCATTTATGCATTAATTCACTTTATATCAGTCTAAAACCACATGAAATTAATAATAATCATATCACCTGTAAAAACTCAGATGTTTGTTCCACACACAAAGAATTTCCTAAATGCCTTTTGCATTTGTAACTTTAATGAGACAAATAAAATCTGATTAACTGAGTCAACAATTAATCTGACTGTTGATGGTTTCACATTGTTGTGTGTTTATTGTCAGTCACATTTGCATCATAGCAAATACTTTCTCTTCATTCCATTTCCACTATCTCCAGGATTATAAGTTTGTAATTCTCTTTCATATTCATATCAGAGATCTTGTGGGTAGCAAGGAACATGGATTACAGGCACCAAATATTAGCAAGCCCCATACAACCCCCTCCCCCCCACACACACACACATCAACTCTGGGAATTTCACACAGTGTGACTCAGAGGTATGCCTCCAACTCTGTTGGAAGATAGGCCTTTCTCACTGTAAGTTGCCACTTTAATCTTTCACCAAACAGTTAACAGTTTAAGTTAGGCAACTTCCAGCTGTCCTCATCTTTCATGGTTGTTAATGTAGCAGAGATCAGCAAATGACCATCAGATATGTTGTCATTGAATTTTATTCCTTTTTTTCTTCTATGTTGTGTTTTGACAAGTGTTGCCTGTTTGCAGACATTGCATTCATGGACTTGAAATCTGACACAGAATATATTCCTCAATGTTATTTAGGAGTTTTCTCAGTAATAATAACTGTTTACAAGTAATATGTGCATCTTTCTAATTACTGCCAGCAAGATCTTGATGAGATGTAGATCCATCCAATTGAACTGACATATATTCTCTATATGGAGTTGTGTACTACCATAAACACCTCTATGTTATATTTTGGTATGTGTTGAGTACACATTCGTGTATATTGCTGTCACTTATTACAGGATTAAACATGTCTTTGATCTTTGTATCAACATCAAATTTTAATCACATTTGATAGATTACTGGGATGACCCACTGATTACATGGGGAAGTTAACCACTGCCACGAAGGAAATGTTTATCAAATGTAGTCTAAATGAGCAGCTTGTAAACAAAGTATGTTTTGTCACATTTTGAATTTAATTTTTCTTTATTTTTAAATTTTAATTTGAAAAATTTCATAAAAAATGAATTAAATAATAAAAAAACAATTTAAAATAGTGTTTAACATATCTAGTTAATGCTTCATACTTCTTTTTATAGGCAGAAGGATTGTCGACTGGGTGATTTTTACCAGATGGAAAAATATGTACAGGTTAGTGAGATATTGTACTTTTTACTTGTACCTCAGTCTTAAGTCATATGGGGCAAACTGAGGGGAAATTATAAAGGGGGTACCCTTGGTATATAGGCTGTAAAATCTCTATCTGTGCATAGTTTTATCTGTGCCTTCTCAAGATTGTTTGGGGATGGGTATGGTTTGTTCAGATGAGAGCATTCCTTATTTTAACAATGGTTCCATACCTGACAGGCATCAGATCACAATTAATCACTTCCGGGTCAGTGCCCACGACCTACATTGTTTAGAAATTTGAGAGCAGATCTTTATGGATTTTATGAGCTGCGATTTTTCAGCATTTCTGGTACATCTGATATTCCTGGTGTTGATTTGGGCCACTTTGGAAAAAGCATGGTGGATGAAGACATGATCAGTGAAGGGTGAGAAGGCTCCCTGTTTACAAATTGAATGACATTCTGTAGCACCAATCAGCTGTCAGTGGCGGTAATTTGAAATTTCCATGGTCAACATCTGTCAAGACTTCCACTGGTAATGTCCCACAAGGTAAATATTGAAATGCCAGGTGGATTTATGCATTGTGAATTTTCTGGATTTTTGCCGATTTTTAACGCTAATACATAACAAGTAACGGAATTAATAGTAGGCTGATGCCATCTACGATCCATGGGAGACAACTCTAATTTCCCCCACTATCAGCGGAGTGGTGGTTTCATCCGTGATTATGAAGACTTCGGTGACACCTACAAATTATTACAACTACAATGAAAGCAGGCATTAGTTTATCCTAGTCTCTTTCAGTTCATTCGCTAAAATTCTCTATCATCCATCCACACAAATACAATCAACAGGTGGAGGTGAACTTTGGCTCCCTGATCTGTTTCTCTGTGTTTTTTTTGTTTTTTTTGCTTTTCTAGCGCTACTAAATTTCTGTAACGCGAGTGTGTTTATCCGCAGACAATCTTCGATATGTACGAAAGAACCCAGAAAGAATTCTTGAATATCTGTTCATGGAATATACGTGGCATCTCCCATAGGCTTCATGGTGTCAAGCAATTCAAGCTGCACAGTCAAGACCTTCTACATAAACTGTCTCGTTTTGATATAGTGGGTATAACTGAAACACATACTAGTAAAGACTGTGATATATCCATACCCGGTTTTGTGACCAAGGGCCGACATGATCGACCAAAACACCAGAAAGCTACAAAATACTCTGGGGGTTTGGCTATTTTGGTAAGTGCAGAAGTGGCTGTGGGTATCTCCCCAATAAACACAGATTGTAGGCCTACTGCCACTCTCTGGATAAAGATAGCAAAAGATTTCTTTGGTGTGGCATGTGACTCTTACTTGTGTGTGGCCTATATTCCCCCAAAAAACTCCTCCTTCGGTAAAATTCACAGTAGCAATTTATTTGATGAATTAGAAAATGAAATAGTGTATTTCAGTGCTGAGGGAAATGTAATTTTAGCAGGTGACCTGAATGCTAGGACTGGTAGACAAGTAGATTTTGTGGCACATGATAATGTTGATAACCTGAATTATGTCCCCTTACCCACATTTTATGTCGGTGACTATATCATGCAGAGAAATTCCAGGGATAAAACCTATGGGTAGACGTTTACTTGATATTTGCATTTCTAATGGTTGAAGAATACTCAATGGAAGGTCCATGAGTGACCTTTTCGGTGATTTTACCTCGATTAACCCTTTAGGGGCAAGTGTTGTTGACTACATTATTGTGAGTTCTGAGCTGTACACAGATGTCATTGACATGCAGGTCCACCCTTTCTGGGGGGATCTGTCAGACCATAAAATGGTCTCTTTACAATTGAAAACCGGACTTTGGCATTGCATAGACAGAAATGAAACTGCCACTGTTTCAGAGCCTCTCCCACCCAAATATATTTGGGAAAAATGCAGCACAGAAAACTTCTCCAAAAGTATAATTGACAATCTGCCTCAGCTCAGAAAGGATCTGTGTGATAACCTAAGCAATGATGAGTCCAGCATAGACAATCTGGTCTTGGTATTTAATAAGTTTATGATTTCGACTGCAGACATTAGTTTGAAAAAGGCTAACAATGATATACAAGTAGCTGTAAATGGCAATCATAAGCATGACAGGAAAAAATTTAACAAACCCTGGTATAGCAGTGAATGTAATAATCTCCGAAAACAAATGACAAAATTAAATAAACAATTTAATCGATGGCCCTTAAACCCACACATTAAGTCCAAGTTTTTCAGTAAAAAAAAAGAATACAGGAAAAAAGTACATCATGCCAGAAATAACTACAGAAGTAAACTTTTGAGAGAGCTCGATAAAATCTGTCAGAAAGATTCATCTGTTGCATGGGACATTTTGAAAAAATTGAAATCTGAAAATTCAAGCAGTGATCTCAGTGATAGAATAGATCTGAATAAATGGACGGACTATTTCACTGAGCTCCATCAGCAGAACTGTGATAATCTTAATGAGTTCAGAAAAAAAGAAATTAAGGCACCTCTAATGGATTTAGAACAAAACCTATTCCCTTCTGATCTTGATACTGTCATAACTGACAATGAACTGAACAATGCTTTGAAACAACTGAAAAACAATAAATCTGGTGGCATTGATAGCATTTTGAATGAGATGCTCAAAATTGCAATTCCCCACATGGTTGATACAGTGCTCCACTTGTTTAACTCTATCTTGAAGACTGGGACTTACCCCAAAAGTTCACAAGAATGGTAATCCTCTTGAACCCTCTAATTATAGAGGCATTACACTTGCCAGATGCCTTGCTAAAGTATTTAACCAAATATTGTATACGAGACTTGCTAATATGGTCCTGGAGAATAACTCCATAAGCAAGTGTCAAATTGGTTTCAAAAAAGGATGTCGCACTAGTGATCACATTTTTGTGATGAAAACCCTCATAGATAAATATGCTAAACGCAAAGGAAAGCTATATGCTGCCTTTATAGACTTCAACAAGGCTTTTGATAGCGTGTCGCACGATGCCTTGTTCCTGAAAATGTTAAAATCTGGCATTACAGGGAACATGTACAAGGTTATAAAAAGTATGTATATGCTCAGTATATCTAGAGTCAAATCAAAGAATGGACTGGGTAAAGAGATCGCCATTACTCGAGGGGTACACCAGGGCAGTGTTTTGAGCCCGATTTTATTTAATTTGTTTATTAATGACCTATTAGAAGATTTTGAACAGAGTAGCTGCTCTGCACCAGTTCTCTTTGATGAACCTGTTCATAGTCTTGCTTATGCAGATGACATTGTTGTTCTATCATTAAGTAAGAATGGCCTGCAAGACAAGTTGGACATTCTCCAAAATTATATTAGTGACTGGGGCCTATCGATTAATATAAAGAAATCGAAGACTATTGTTTTTGGACAAAATCAGAAAAGCAAAGAACAGTTCCATATTGGTGTACAAACTCTTGAAAGCTGTAACTCATATAAATATCTAGGCCTTGTTCTGCACAGAAACGGAAAATTCAACATAACTGTATCCAATCTTGCGAGCAGAGCCAATAAGGCTCTATTTAGTATAAGACATGCCCCCAGTGTAGGGGACATTAACCCTATATTGTCTTGCAAACTGTTTGATACCATGGTCAATCCAATTTTGACATACGGTGCAGAAATGTGGATTGGTTACCTGAAAGAGTTTGTTAATGATATTGAACGAGTTCATATGAAGTTTTGTAAACATGTGTTACGAGTAAACTCCAGGTCCACTAATGCCGGTGTACGTGGAGAACTGGGGAGAACCCCTATTAATTTCTCTGCTATTGTAAAGAGCATTAAATATTTTTTCCATATTCGTGATGCTGATCCATCCTCCCTACTGTACAAGGCATTTCTTGAACAGTGTGAGGCTAATCGGGCAAACAATGCACAAAATTGGGTGCACTATATGAAAGGTCTGCTACAAAGCCTTAAGTCGTATCACGTATGGGAAAATTTTGGTTGCCCAAATCCCAAAGCTAGCACTAAGTTTATGAAAGTTGTTCTACATGAAATCTATGAGACAAAATGGAGAGACGAGGTATCATCTTCCAGCAAACTTGAAACAGATAATCTCGTGAAATCTTATCCCCGCCATGAGCGAAATCTGATGTCTCTGAGTAATGGAAAACATAGATCTGCACTAGTTAAACTTCGAATCAGTGCCCATAGATTGGAAATTGAGACAGGTAGATACTCTAAAACCCCACGAAGTAATAGACTCTGTAATACATGTGGTGTGTTAGAGGATGAAAAAAACTTCCTTCTTAGCTGCTGCAAGTTTTCTGAGCGTCGGGCAAAACTAATGGCTGAATTGGCGAACCTAATAAGCGATAAATCTATGTGCACTGATGACATGTTTGTGGAGCTGTTATCCTGCACTAATCCACAAATTACTAAATATGTAGCCCATTTTGTTTACGACTGTTTCCAGTTAAAAGATGGTTAAAATTTTTCCTTATATAGCATACAATATACCCTATTTAAACGTGGCTGTGCATTGAAGACTACCAGTCCCCAGGTCACAGTGCCAGTCCCATAGATTTGTGAGCGCTTATTGTGCACATTTTAATGTAAATTTGTCTTGTATATTGTTTTGTATTATCCGTCATCCGTATCTGTCTTCTACATGTATATGTCTGAAACTGTTTGTATTCACGTTTTTTTAACCCCCTGCGGGTATAATTTTACGTCAATAAATCTTATCTTATCTTATCTGTAGCTTCGCAAAAAGATCAAGCCCTTCAGGATGGCACATCATTTGAGGTTGCACATCATTGGCAATGGACATCATTTAAAATAATACATTTATTAAGAAATATGATTTCTATATTTAGTGATGTTGAGGTGGGATTGGAGGAGGAACTATATTATATAACTACCAATAAAGATTACATTTTTTTCAAAAGTAAGCTTACACATCCCATTGCATAGACCTGATGAATACATGTTCATGCATGTATAGTTAGGAACAATAGGTGTGCAATTTTGAGCACGTTCTTGGTGGAACTTTGTGTGATGATATGTGAACAAACAAAGCTAATAACAATGCAATAGTAGGAGTAAATCTATCATTTCCAGCATGCAATGGGACTTTAGCACTGTGGTAAGCCTTCACATTTGTATACAAATAAAAGAATGCGATGACAACTGTGTCCAATCATACTATAATGCTCCATAATAATGTGCACTGGTAAAGACTGAGACATCACAAACTGATTCAAACTCACTTTTAATTAATATAGTAAGTTAAATGTGTGGACACAGATATGGTTGTGCAAAAGCTTCAGGGTCAACGAGAATTTGATAGCAAAATTAAAGGAAATGGCGTCCTTCATTTGAGGCGACACGAAATTAAAAACTAACAGGGGTACGGTACTGCGGGAGAATCCCGCCAGTTATTTTGATATTGTACATGTACTTCTGAAATAAAATAATGTCACCAAACTATTAGTAAATACTATAAAGGAATATACTGTATGTGATTTGGTATGTATGACTATATACAATGTACACTGCATCTCATGCCTAATAACAGGTTAGTATCACATGTAAGAGATATAAAATTAGAAATTGAAATATGAGGGTATGGAGTTGGGCAATGCATTGAATGAGTGTAGCATGATGTAAGCTTCAGGAAAATGTGAGGATATGGGATCGGGCGAAGCTTAGTTTAGGTGATGGATGGTGGGGCACAGTGCCCCGAGGGTGGGGACATGCTTCCATGGGTAGCGCATGGGTTGAATAAGTGTAGGATCATGTAAGCTGTAGGAAAATATGATGGTATGGGGTCGGGCAATGCTTAGTTTAGAAGATATAGGGTGGGGCTCGGTGCCCCAGGGGTGGGGACATGCTCCGGGGGTTAGTGGATGGGTTGAATAAGTGTACAGGATGATCTGAGCTCCCAAACTATATTAGAGTATGGGGTCGGGCAAAGCTTACTTTAGTAGATATGGGGTGGGACTCGGTGCCCCAGGGATGGGGACCTGCTCCCCGAGGGTAGTGGATGGGTTGAATAAGTGTAGCATGATGTAAGTTCCTCGACTTTCAGAGTCCAAAAGAAGTCAAAATTATTTTAAGTCCAGCCTAAACATAAAAACTTAACCGGACACCGACACCAACACCGACACCAACACCGACACCGCCACATTCTCCCTCTCTCTCACAATACCTCGCCTACTTCGTATACGGCGAGCCAAAAACCAGGATGAATAGGTTATGTAAGTAAGGAATTAAAATATTTTAGCTACACTTAACCATCTTCATTAAGAACACCATCAAGCCCTGCAGCCTTCTTGTGTTTTAGAGCATTGATGACATTCAATGGATGCAATTCTATAATAGAGTTTGGAAAACGTTATACATTAATCATTTAAATTATATTGTGAGGTGCATGTTGCAGACTGTTGTTGTTTATTTTAGGTTCACAAACTATCATTCCACGGACGATATGTTCTCGGGTTTGTCCGTTTGTTTGTCAGCTTCATTTATAATCGTTTTTAATAGCCTCCAAGTCACCAGGGGTTTCTTTAGTTGCACCTCGAAATTAACTTCGCTGTGTCACAAAGGTCTTTACACCTGTTCACAATGATGATTCCTGAATGTCTCAACTCATAAGAAGAGCTTAAAATAAGGAAATGCTCGTCACTGCGATTGTGGGTTCTCGAGTCGAGTGTTTCATTAAGGTGCAGGAATGGTTATTATTGTCTCGCATGCTATTTAGCAGATCTGCTACTTCGCAAATAATTTCTAAAATCAGTGATATTTAGTTGTGCTACTTTAAAGATAATTTCTAGGATTACTGCTAGTTAGCACTTTGACTTGCCTGTTTCCAAAGGAAATATATTGTATAATTAGCACAAATGCTAAATATTGAATATTTCTTTCTAAATTGCAGCCAGAAGAAATATTCAATATTTATGATAACTCGCAAACGCAAATTGTCGGACTGCCTCTTCCGAAAGAAAATATATTGTATAATTAGCATAAATGCTAAATATTGAATATTTCTTCTAAATTGCAGCCATGATAAATATTGAATATTTCTTCTAAATCGCAGCTCCAAATTGTCCGATTGCCTCTCCTTAAAGAAAATATATTGTATAATTAGCACAAATGCTACATATTTTCAATCTTGCATGGACTGGTGAATAAGGAGGTTTAAGGCAGTCCTACACCTTATTTGCTGATCTGTGCAACTCCTCTGGCAATAGCAGGGATTATTCTATCGTTCTTCCTGGTTAAACAACGCGCATGCGCTGTTATGTAAGGATTTTTAAGAGAGTCGCAAGTACAATTTCATTTGTGGTCTGTGCAACTCCACTCAGACAATAACAGATTATTCTATCGTTCTTCCTGGTTAAACCACGCGCATGTGCTGGTATATAGGCTGTTTAAGACAGTCCCAGGTGATGCTTGATTGGTGCCTACAGAACGGGCGATATAAAGGCAACCTCACTGATGCAGACAGCTGACATGTATTATTATGTTATTAACCAAGTGTTTCCATATTGGCCTTGTTATAGGTCCGAGGCCTGCCGTATTGGCCCGAGGCCGCAGGCCGATGGCCAATACGGCTGACCGAGGACCTATAACCAGGCCAATATGAAAACACTTGGTTAATGACATTTTTATTAATTAACTCACCTACAATTTTATTTATCGATTATAATACATGCATCAAGGAATATTTATTAGTACAGCGACTCCCTGTATTTCTTCCTTCACAATAGGCCTATTTCCTACGATTATTATTATGTGCTTTTTGGAGTGCCATTATCGTCGGAAAGTCGATCCCCTCTACAGTAACGCTATCGGAAACGACGGTGACAATCGGGACGGTGAATAGGCCGATCATCTTCAACCTGGGCGTGGGTTTCCAACGTATGAAACGGAGTCAAAAAGATACAAGCAGATGAAATACTAATTTTATTTGATAAGAACGGTGCAGTAAAATACAACCTTATAATCTGGCGTATTTTGGTCCAAATCTAGTCCCGATTTGAGGATCGAAGACGTATCATGAGACCCTAGATTTCAACATCATTTTACAGGTGTTTCGACCGCATAATTTCTATCGGTTCTATCCATATGTGAATAACTCTTCTAGCTGCAAGTCTGACATCTTTCTGTTGTAAAATATCATTGTAGTTATCGCTTCGTTCATCAGTGCACTGCTGTAAGTGTTGGATTGCTGTTATGACGTCTGCTTGTACTTAGCACGTCGATTTCGCGCTCGCGTCACTATAGTCTATTTCAGCATGACTCACCTCACTTGATTTCAAGGTTTTTGTATCGGCACGTATAGCTCTATCGAATATTATCACAGAAGCCATTGAATATCTGTTCAAAGTCAGAGAAATCAGTGACATCATTCGGAGAAGATCGCGAATCGAGGATCGTTTATCCTCAGCCTCGCCATGTTGAAAGTCATATTGGCCCAGCCCATATTGACCCTGTTTTCCCGTATTGGACCTGCTTTTCCGTATTGGCCCGCCTTCCTCATATTGGCCCGGTTTGGGATCATATCAAGCAGGCCGATTTCTTTGTATTGGATTCATATCGTTGATAGTTGATTAATAATCAGACTTACTGGCACAACAAACCAATCACTCAACGATGACCGAAGGTGTTTCGGAGACAATCGGTCCCTTTCATTGTAATTTCGAAAGAAACAAAACGCCAAAAACAACATCTTCCTTTGGTACTTGATTGCAACAATCAAATTATATTCTAATTAGATGATATTATAAAGGTGCTAAATATTGAATATATTGTCCTTCTCCGACACGGTGTTACAGATATTTTAATGCGAATCT
This sequence comes from Hanleya hanleyi, assembly GCA_036873755.1. Lineage (NCBI taxonomy): Eukaryota > Metazoa > Mollusca > Polyplacophora > Lepidopleurida > Hanleyidae > Hanleya > Hanleya hanleyi. The sequence continues at coordinate 60,522 of JAVTVY010035069.1, read as the reverse complement.
CTTCTAATTATAGTAGATTATAAAAGTGCTAAATATTGAATATATTGCCTTTTCTCTGAAAAGACTCTTGTGGATATTTAACTGCGAATCTGTTCTATTTAGTATAGATTATAAAAGTGCTAAATATTGAATATATTGTCTTTCCCCGACGCCAGCTACATATTTAAGTGCGAATCTTTTCTAATTATATGATATTATAAAGGTGCTAAATATTGAATATATTGTCTTTTCTCAGACGCCAGATAGATATTTAACTGCGAATCTCTTCTAATTAGATGATATTATCAAAGTGATAAATATTCAATATATTGTCTGTTCTCAAACGTCACCTACATATTTAAATGCGAATATATTCTAATTAGATGATATTATAAAGGTGCTAAATATTGAATATATTGTCCTTTCTCCGACACGGCGTTACAGATATTTTGATGCGAATCTCTTCTAATTATATTAGATTATAAAAGTGCTAAATATTGAATATATTGTCTGTTCTCCGAAAAGGGTCTTGTGGATATTTAACTGCGAATCTCTTCTATTTAGTATAGATTATAAAAGTGCTAAATATTGAATATATTGTCTTTTCCCAGACGCCAGCTACATATATAAGTGCGAATCTTTTCTAATTAGATGATATTCTAAAGGTGCTAAATATTGAATATATTGTCTTTCTCGGACGCCAGCTAGATATTTAACTGCGAATCTCTTCTAATTAGATGATAGTATCAAAGTGCTAAATATTCAATATATTGTGTGTTCTCAGATGTCAGCTACATATTTATGTGCGAATCTATTCTAATTAGATAATATTATAAAGGTGCTAAATATTGAATATATTGTCCTTTCTCCCACACGGCGTTACAGATATTTTAATGCGAATATATTCTAATTATAGTAGATTATAAAAGTGCTAAATATTGAACATAGATGCTATTAAAATAACCCACTTTTCTGCCTACTGCGAAGTTTAGCAAAAGTATCTGCACAATATTGCCAAGTATGCTATATAGCACCATGTTAAAGCATAGGAAATTTGAAAAGTATCTAAAAAAAAGCCAATCCTGCACCTAACTCGAGTGTTTACGGTTAAGATAGGCATTGAAGTTTTCTTCGTCAAGATCAGCCTTCACCGTGTCATTGATAACAATGAGTGATGATACTAGCAAGGTTCATATCGGGGTTAACGCTGGGTCAATGCAAATTAAAGTATCGGTACATACGATATGGAGGTAGACCATCTTATGCGAGACTGCATGGTCAAGGCATCCATGGTCAAGGTAATAGTTTTCTTCGCGATATCTGGTCTGGGAGATGTTGGGGCGTATCGCAGGTGAGGGGTGTTGGCTGATTTGTTGCATCGGTGAAAATTAGCAATACATGACTTATTACCGGTAACACTTTTCTGGGAAAACTCTTGAAGATATTAAAACTCTGCATTAGAGATTTTGGAGCTGCACATTTTCAAGGCATTGGCCTCATGCATTTGAGATGACATGCGGACTGAGAAACACTTTCTGGGCGTTGATGTAAGGGGCTTTCTCGAGATAAAATAAACAATCTATACTATCTTCGTATAATATACATCTAAAGTGCACACACGTGACGGTATTCAGACATGTCATCAGAGAGGAATTCATCCCCGTGTCTTTCAAATCATTTTTTGCTCACCAGTTTCATGAAATTATTATTTCTTTTTAAAGTTGAATAGTCACATCTTGATGCTTCCCGAATTTTAATATTTTAGTTATCAGACGATAAATTGAAACATTATATGAAAGAATTCGCCAATTCATAAAAGTTCTTTTTAATTTTCTGACTTTCTTTAATGATATAAAGCTAGGATTCGTCGAAATTCAGATTTGTGGAATAACGAATTTTTCAGATCATTCTCCAATTTCCAGGTCGAGTAGTTGAGAGTTAGGTGCAGGATTGGCTCTTTTTTAGATATTTTTCAAATTGGCAAATTAGAAGAAATTCGCAGTTAAATATGTAGTTGGTGTATGAGAAAAGACAATATATTCAATATTTAGCAGCTTTATAATGTCATCTAATTAGAATACATTCGCAGTTAAATATCTAGCTGGCGTCTGCGAAGAGATATTATATTCAATATTTAGCACTTTTATAATCTATACTAGTTAGAAGAGATTCGCAGTTAAATGTTCACAAGAGCCTTTTCGGAGAAAAGACAATATATTCAATATTTAGCACTTTATAATCTACTCTAATTAGAAGAGATTCGCATTAAAATATCTGAAACACCGTGTCGGAGAAAGGACAATATATTGAATATTTAGCACCTTAATAATATCATCTAATTAGAAGAGATTCGCAGTTAAATATGTAGTTGGCGTCCGAGAAAAGACAATATATTCAATATTTAGCAGCTTTATAATATCATCTAATAGATTCGCAGTTACACATGCGCGTTGTTTAACCAGGAAGAACGATAATCTGTTATTGTCTGAGTGGAGTTGCACAGACTACAAATGAAAATGTACTTGCGACTGTCTCAATCCGTATATACCAGCGTATGCAACACGGAAAGCTCATATTATCTACAGCGCTGGCCAAATAGTCGTGGCCTAACAAGCTAAATGGGAAGTTCATCCAGGTTATTAAACCCAATATTTGAGCGAATTAAACCCGGGCAATGTTATATTTCTCCTCTCTCCCTCCCCCCCCCCGCCCCACCGATTCTTTTGAATTCTCATGTTCATACCCGCATTTGTTTTAACTCAAAGAGACGCCCCCATGTTTTTTCCGCCCAGAGCTTAGAAGAGTTTGTCCTCCAACTTTTTCTCCGCGTAAAATCCGTCAATATATAACGAGCTCCCATCAAAGTGGCGTATCAACCACGGACGCTGTCGGTTCATAGGTTGTTATTTTAAAAGGACGGTTCGAGTAATATCTGTACTGCCACATGTGCATGGTACGATGTATACAGGCCTGCATTATGGAGGATAATGTTCCACGGATGGTCTATTTGTGGATAGCGAACATCTTTTAAGATGTGAACGGAGGGCGGACATCAGAGAGACACACGAAATTATGTCGAGCTGTCCACACCATTCACGACATCCACTCTATATAACACAATGATTTGTTTCTCTTTTGTTTTGTTTTGAGATATTTATTACTGCTAATGAATGGTGAAGTAATTACAAACAAGTTACACATTTTCATCATGTTCATTAGTTTAATTACAAGAGTATAACTACGGTCCCGTGAGATATATGGTGACGCTGTTCGTCGTCACAAAGATGTATGCTATTCAGCTTACAGAAGTAAATGTCACGTTGTTTGGTCATTAGGTCAAAGTCAAACACAATACAAATAAGCGTCACTGAAACTCAAGAAGCTAATGAAGCAATCAGTCAGTCGGTTAAGCGGTAGATAATCATTATCAGTAACTGAGTTAAACTTCCGAAAATCCATACAGAATCCAGTAGACTCATCTTTGGAAGATCACGTGTTGTCAATGAGCTCTGTTTTTCTTTCATATGCGCTCAGTAGGCTAAGTAAAGTTGAAAATAACTGCTAGAGTTTTCAAGAAAGATATGGAGTATAATGTTGACGGCACCGTCACAATGTGGCTCACATTCCATCGCCTATATTATATACCGTGCCCACAGGTTACAGAATTTGTCAAAATTATGTGTGGGCCTACCTACGCTAAGTTAGCAGATAATGCAAATATACGACCAATGATTCTCGTTTTTCTCAACATACCAGGCGGTCACCTCAATACACTTCTTTCATGGGCCCTCGGGGGTCAGATGGGACGCCGCCCTCACTTTAATCAGGTTGATCCTATTTCTGTACGCTAGTTGACTCTTTTCGAAGACGGGAGAAGTGTGTATTGAGGCAGGATAGCTGTGTTCCTTCAGATGGCGCTCTAAGCTGTCGCGCAGTGATTTGAAGGAATTGTGTCCGTAATCTGTTCCAGTCCTCGACTTGATTGTGAAGAAAAATAGTTCCAAGATGGTGTCCAACTCTTCAGGAGGAATTTCTTCGATTTTACGATTGCTTCTGTATGGTTCTCTTCGAAGCCAGCTATGAAATATATTGACGTGGCTACGAGTCTTGATCACGGTTCCCAGTACCTGACCTTGGTTGGTCTTCATTTTGTAGCAATCGGAAGCGCAGTTAAGACGTAGTGACGTGGAATCAGTTCCCCGCTTGAAATACTTGGATGGACGTGGAGCTGAAATAGATAAAACCATGGGATACATAATACTGAACAAACCGACACAACTGACATAACACTGTCGTGACACGAGATTCAGGTTAAATTTATGTCCAGCTCAGTTAGTAGATTCATTTGGAAATTAGACGAGATATGTCTTGGACTGAGAAATACTCTTCAGGTGGTGTTTGGCAAAGCCTTAATTTCACCGAAATACTTTCATTTTCGAGGCCAAAAGAGTATCGTTATAAAGCGTTTCATTATATTGTAATTGTTGATATGCAATTTAAAAAATATCTATCCTCATTCTAGAGTTTCTCGAAGTTTCTAGTATAGACATGCAAAATATATTTTAAAAAATGCATCCTTCACAATATGTGTACGAGGCAACCTGTCAGAATGTATAGGTGTATGGGGATGGGATGAGAATTATTATATGAGATAGAGGGTGGGTACACGCGATCGGCGGGGTGGGACGGGGTGAGGCTTACTTGTACGTACAAAGGTCATCCCCCGTGGTTTACTGGCCGCATAGTGTAGTTGTGTTATTATGGTGTAGTCGTCATATTCAACATCCGCCCACAAAACAATTCAATACAGACATAACATGACAATTATTAAGTTCCTTGCAAGATAGAAGCGGTCAACAGTTTTAAATGATCACAGCCTGTTCTACTCGAAAAAAACCCGCCTCTCTTGACTGGCAAGTAGTAGTTAATCCAAATGCAATTACCTCAGTCACACTATGATCATGACTGTTCTTTGGGTCATCGTCGCCGTGCGACCAATACGGTTAGGTGCGACGTTAAACTTCAAACAACCAACCAACCTGTTCATTTGAACACTATGGAGATGCAGGGTGCCTGGTGTTGGATTACATATTGGGTAAAAGAACAAGGCGATGGTTAGTTTGGGTGATAAAGAACTGCAAGTGTGGCGGGCTCCCTGACGGGAAGATTTTCGGTGATCACCGAGCTCTTATTTAAGTTTTTGGAAACTAGCCTAGCTATAATTTTTTTTAATTATGTGCTAATGCTATTATATGAATTAGGTCTTTGGATTATGGACGTGGAAATTCTCCAATGACGATGGATGAATATTCGATGATGGACTAGACGCTTAATTGTATTTGGAATACTTTAGGTTATTGTGTGAGTCAATGCCGATAACGTATGTCTCTGGGTCTGTGGAAGTCGCAGCTGGATCATGCGAGTATGTGGTATGTACGAGGTTTAGTTTATGAAACATAGGTCAACAAGCTGTCAGGTTATGGGCTGGAGCGAGACTATTGTTTATAAGTTATACATGGCTACCCATCTTAAAATCATGGAAATATCACGAAACCTCACCAGGCCGGTATTGAGATCAATATGGCTACCTTGCAAGCAAAAGTGGTATGTACCTATTGGAGGCTAATTTTTTGTTTGGTCAATCGTCGCGAAACTTTGTCAGGATAGCTATACCGGGTGAGTAAAAAAAGATCCACCTGTAGTTTTGTTAATTTATTCATCTAAAGATATAATTTATTGTGTATATGAATATAACACAACGAAGGGTACTCCTTCTCTGTGCTATATCCACCCATTGTATGTTTATTTATGGAAAGGAATAGACAGATAATTTGTATACACCAATGACGATCATGGATAGAAAGTGCATTCTCTACATAATGTGGAAATGCAAACAAAAAATGGAGACAGGAATGAGACACTTCACATGTTTAGCTGTTTTCAGGTATCTCTGTTGCACTTTAGGACTTTCTCTCCGAGATTTATTACTTAGCATTGGAAAAATGTGCAACAGAAAATCTGAAAATAGATAAACAGTCAAGTCTCATTCCTGTCTTTTCATCAACTGCTGTGTTCACTCATTTCTGCGTTATGGAGGAATGCACTTTCCTTCGTGAGCGCCTTTGGTATATACACAATATATGTATATTCAAATTCAGGTAAATTTATCACCCCGATTATTAAGATCACGACCCTATTCAGGTACGTAAAATCCCCTAAAATTCTGGGAATTTAGTTTTAATTCCGGGATGGTATATCTGAATTTCAGGAAATTATACCTGGATTTCAGGTAAAATCCCTGAAATTGACTTGTGGATGTACAACCTGATGAATTCAGGTCTATTCTCTGAATAATTCTGAGAGTGTTAGAGTATCACAAACAATCAAAAGCATATTTGCAAGCACTCTGAAGCCACTCGATCACATGCGCTTCAACATATTCAAGATAGCATACATTTAGTATAGTCTCTCCATTTTAATTAGTCGTCTACTTTGACGGCGACACTCACACGGACTGCCTGTTATTACTTTATACGCACCAATGATCTTTGTGCCAGTGAGCATGAATACATTATGACGTCTCCCTATGTAAATGAGTACACGAAACAACTGTACTGGAGTTAAAAAAGTTATTGAAGCGTGATATGTGATATGTTATCGATATCACGGAGAAATGGTAGTCATTTTGTTGAGTTAAGTTTGTTCTTCACGCTGCCAAAAAGAACATTTATGCAGAGTTAAGTAATGATTTTTGACAAGCTCCAAAGTAGACGTCTAATTAAAATGGACAGACTTTGTCTCTCTAATAGGCTGAATTCATGTTACGTCTCGTAAATGTGATATTGATACCACATTAATGAGTTCATGTTAGTCCTATCGTCAAATCTATATCACTGACCTGTATATTGTAATTCCAATCAGTGCATTTTCAAGTTGTTTCCTACAGAACAAAGAATCTGTCAAGTTTGGTTGTGACTTTTGATATGAACCCACGACGATCTGGTATTGCACGGCCCTAGACCCGCGCCAAACGGGATAAACACAAACTACCAATACGAATTCATTTATCGACCACTTAGTAGTTATGTAAATGTTAATACTCAGAACGAACAGACACAGTGTTAATTTGGTTTTATTAATTCCTCGTCAGATTGAAGTTAGGGCTAAAGAAAGACGATTACAAAAGACAAATGTTGTCCCAAATTGTAATAAGTTCAACCAGAACCATAGAATTGTTGAATAAAAAACATATGTTGATGACACTATAATTATCAGCAGGCGATAATATCATAATGAAAAAATTAAGTTACTTTTTCAACATCTTAAATTTATTCGAAAAATAAAGTTCATCTGGGTCGGACGTTAAGCGGATTCTTGGTATATTCTTTATGTATTTACCGAAAGGAGTTTACATTGTATCAAGAATATGATACCGCAAACCAAAATCAAGGTTCAAAGTTCTGTATTTGTTGATCACAGCGCCCGCCCAAGTATTTCAATTAATACATTTTTTGTTTGGGGTGGCATGTTTCGCCACGATGGAATATCCTGGTAAATGCATTAGAAAATCCCATATACCATATACAGTCTCAGGTTCGCTAGTTTGAGTGGAATAAAAACAATTTAGAGCAAATCGACTCTGTTTTGTTGATGACATAGAAATAAAAATACATACGTTCATTTTCTTACGTTCCCCTTATAAGATGGGTCAAATATGACATTCCAAGCAGTTTTCCTGAAACGGAGAAACAATGTCACAGGGGAAAGGGTGGCTTGCAATGACGGTACAACACGCCGTCCCCCAACTTCCGACCAGCTTTCAGAAGAGCAAGTTGTGTTGAATAATTGACAACTATATCCGATGAAGGTGGTGGGAACTCAGTAGATTGGGGAATGTACTCAAGCAGTATGTTAGTTAATGGCAGCAATGGTTTTTAGTGATATTTCCCTCACAGTCATATAACATCCAATTTTTATAGTCAATGTCCAAAACGACTTCTATAATCTGACTCCTCACTTTGCGCGATATCAACCATTACTTTAGTACAGACAAGCTAGGTGCCAATCATCTCGTAACAACAATATCTGTAATTATGTGTTATTCAGTTCTTATTAACTTCACGTGCTTGTAATATGTGTCAGATAAGTTAGTTGTTATCGCGCATGGGTTTCATGGTGTTTGTGATGCTCACGTATTACATGTATTACAGTTCACATAACTCTTTTGATACACAGCGCTTTCACATGTCGCTGTCTATATTGAAGTTCCAGTCTTCTTCAACTTCTTTCAAGGGACTCTGGGTTCCCGATTGGACGCCGCTTTGACCTTGAACAAGTTCATCCTATGTCTGTAAGCTCGTTGACTTTTGGCGAAGGTGGGAGAATTGAGAATTGAGTCAGGGTAATTTTGTTCCTTCAGATGACGCTCTAAACTGTCTCGGAGTGATTTGAAAGAGTTGTGGCCGTAATCCGTCCCAGTACGTGTCTTGATTGTGGAGAAAAATACTTCCAAGATGGGATCCAATTCCCCAGGAGGTATTTCCTCGATATTCTGACTACATTGGTATGGTTCACCCTGTAGCCAACTGTGAAATATCTTGACATGCCCACGAGTTTTCATCAAGGTCCCCAGAACAATGCCTCTATCGGTTTTCATTTTGTATCGATCCGCAGCGCGATTGAACCGTAGAGCTTGTGTAGAGATAAGTCCCCAATGCTCGGATGGTTGAGAAACTGGAATAGATAAAACCAATGGATACATAATAGTGACTCAAAGACCCTAACATAAAGTATATGAGGTTCTCAAGATAATCAGTTCTTATTCAAAGTATTTACATGATTTAGTACTAAATATAACATGTTACTTTTGCAACTACACTCTATACTCAGTTTGGTAGGAACATTTTTTTTTGGTAGGAACATTGATATTCTCAGTAATCCCATCACTGGTCAGCTCAGTGGAAATCGATCGTGAATCATTATTTGATAGGAATGCAGAAAATTGTAGCACCGGGGAATCGGGATAAGTCTTCCTTTCAAAGGATTTAAATCTATGATCCTGTATTTCCAGAATTCGTCGAAAATTGTTGACAGTTGGTTTCTCTTTCGAGAGAAGATTTGAAATAAAATACTAAGCTGCACATCTGAGAACATCTCGGCTATGGGCGCCAGCCATTCATAATGTACATGTATTCAATTTGAACCATACTACTTTGAAGACGTCAGGAACACCAAGCAGTCAAGTGACAAATATACATATTATCAAAAATTTTGCAATTAGAAATGCCCCCTAAGGTTTTCGTCCAATCAGAGAAACCGGCAGTCATTACTTGTCGGTTGGTGTATCGATGACGTATACCATGCAACATACTGAACACCTGAACAGTATCAAATGATATATAAATCATCATTGATTTGACATAAATTAAAACTGGACGCCAAGGTTTCTATCCAATCAGAGAAAACGGTTCTGTCTTTCATTTGTAGTCTTTTGATGAATTGAAGATGTATACAAAGTATTGCATCAACCACTTGAACACTACCAGAGGTATAGATTTTGCATAAATTAAGTTTTCCGCCTAATCAGAGAAACTGGTTGTCATTTATTGTAAGTTTCTTGATGTATCGATGATTTATATATTCATATGAAGCACTAAAATGGTATCAGATGTAGATAATTTATGATTTTGCATAAATTAATACGAAGCTGCGCATCTGAAACCCCTCGGCTCTGGGCGCCAGCCATTCATAATGTATTTAATTTGAACCAAGATGTCTGGAACACCAAGCAGTCAAGTGACAAATATACAGATTATCAAAAATTTTGCAATTATTTTATGTTTCCGTCCAATCAGAGAAGCCGGTATTCATTACATAAGTCTCTTGATGCATCGATGATGTACACGAAACTTTACATCGAGAATTTGAACGGTATCAGAGACAGAGATAATTAATGATTTTGCATAAATTCCCGCCACTCAGAGAAACTGATGTGGTTATTCATTGCAAGTATCTTGATACATCGATGCTGTATACCAAGTTTCGTATAGAACACTGAAATGGTATCAGAGATATACATCATTAAAGACTTTGCATAAATTAAAGATGGCTACCAAGGTTTCCGCCCAATCAGAGAAATCAGAACTGTCATTTATCATGTCTCTTGGTGCATCGATGAGGTATACCAAATTTTACATCAAGCACTTGAACGGTATCAGAGATAGAGATCATTAAAGATTTTGCACGAATTAAAGATGGCCGCTCATCCTTCCCGACACTCAGAGGAACTGATGTGGTTATTCATTGCAAGTCTCTTGATACATCGATGTTGTATACCAAGTTTCGTAAAGAAGACTTAAATGGTATCAGAAATATATATATCATTAAAGATTTTGCATAAATTGAAGATGACCACCAAGGTTTCCCCCCAATTAGAGAAATCAGAACTGTCATTTATCGTAAGAGTCTTGATGCATCAGAGATAGAGATCATTAATGATTTTGCATGAATTAAAGATGGCCGCCCATCCTTCCCGCCACTCAGAGGAACTGATGTGGTTATTCATTGCAAGATTCTTGATACATCGTTGCTGTAAATCAAGTTTCGTATAGAACACTAAAATGGTATCAGAAAAATACATCATTAAAAATTCTGCATCAATTAAAGATGACCGCTAAGGCTTTCACGCAATAAGGGAAACTGGTTTGGTCAATCTTTTAAAGTTTCTTGATGTATCGATGATCTACAAGTTTCACACTGAGCAGCGAAATGGTTTCCGAGATACACAAGATTAATGGTTTCGCACAAATTAAAGATGACCGCCAAAGTTTCCACCCAATCGGGTCCAGGTTCAATAGGGTTCTGGGTCACGAGCATATGGATATGCAAGGCAAGTTTGGTGTGCCTAGGGTAGGTCGTTCTAAGGATATCTTGGTAACGAGAAAGCTGTGGTGGTTTCGCAAAAAATAAAGATGGCCGCCAAAGTTGCCAAGTAATCGGTCCCAGATTCAATAGGGTTCTGCGTCACGAGCAAATGGATGTGCCCTGCAAGTTTGGTATGCCTAGGTTAAGGATGAAGATATCTTGATAACGAGAAAGCCTGACCAACAGACGGACGGACGAACATGACGACGACAATACCCTTCGGCAAATTTTGGCCGAGGGGTAAAAAAGCAAGCACAAGTACATATATCGTGTATTGTATAACAGTTGCGCTATCACTTGACTGATTGGTTATGCCTTTTGGTATGAGAAACACACCTGCTACCTTCCAGCGGCTCGTAAACGGTGTAACAGCATGCGTTGATGACATAAGTTTATTGAGCCACACGCTGAATATTCTGTCGTGTTTCATGTTGATATTCGCAATAATGTCACATTCCTTGACCAGGTAACGACCACATTCAAGTAGTAAAAGGGGACTGTACAGACGATTTTGTCATGTAACCAAACATGTCAATACCATATTTCAACTCGACATCGATGACCTATGGTCGGAAAACTAGATCAGAAAGTTTCCGCGGTTGTTATGCGTAGAATATAATGATTTTGACGCAAAACCGAAAATAGCCGATATATCTCGAGCGACGGACGTAGAGCTATGGAATATCTTGACAAAACAAAAGACGTCAAGAAAAATTCACCGGATATTATACATTAATTCCACTATGGAATTTGATTACATGTGTCGCCTGGAGATTTATTCGAGCTGTGAAGTGAAAATTAGACCCATATGAATTATTTATACAGTCGCCATATTTGATCACGTGACAGTCTAGGCAATAAAAAATAGGGATTTAGCATCGTCATTTCAAGCCATTCGTGTGTGGACGTCGACAAGCATGTAGCTACAGTTATCTGACGTTCATTTCATGTGGGGGAGAGACGGATACAGAATTGACTCAACGTTCTAATTCAATACGGAAAGCAATAGACAGACACATATTAACCAAACCGGGTTGAAGATCAAGGAAGATACTGATTAAACGCAAATTAAATGTGTGGTGCAAAACGATGCCGGCATAGTGACAAGAAGTCCTATGACTCCCCAAACAAATCTTATGACTGAATATTTCTAAATCAAGAACAAACGGTGATCCCTAGGATGATTAGTATCACAGCCACGCTTTTATTGTAGATATTCATGTGTCACCTTGAATGACATGAACATACAGCTTCTTGAGAGGTATTAGATACAAATATTTCAGAGCGATGATGTAGTAGTTCTATCGAGTCATCCGTTGAAAAATGATCAAATAGGTGACCGAAAAGAATTTAAGAATGCAAGTTCGTATTCAGAACAAATACCTATGAGGCCCGATATTGATGACGAAACGATACTTGTAATGTGACGAAGAATGGGATAAGTTTACAAAGTTATGAAGCCAATGACAACCAATAAAAGGGTGACGGATTATATAATAAATACGATATAATTAATGTCGGATGTTTGCAGAAATTATTTCCTTTACTGTAAAGTATCACCCAAAAACATTCGAGTCGAGTGGCTTTCGATGGTTATATGGGAACGTTATGTTAGCCTAACACAACTGATTCAATACGATGGATGTTTGATGTGACGAGTCCGTCCAAATGATTCTTTGTATGGATTACTTATTATATAAGGATATATATTTTCACAGAGTCGATAATTCATTATTGCCTACAGCAGTGAGTTAGTGAATATGATTTGACATCGCTTTCAACACTATTTCAGTCATATGACGACGTTTGGTTCCTATTCCTTTTCACGCCCATCATCACATTTACGAACCCTCATGCTGATAATTTTACACACCCTCTAGAATTTCTCTTTATACAATTAAAACATATGGTCATAACTGTAGTAATGTTTATATTTGTTGAAAGCGTTTTTCTACAAGATTCGATAATTAAAAATACCTTTCCTTCTCATTCACCAAACGATATACCATGTTCTTGATGTGACTAAACGCTATATAAAAGAAGCATATACCCACCTTCACTGGATTTGAAGGAACTTCCGATACCCCTTTTATAACTTTCGAAAACCACATTATATGTTTCTCTATAAAAATGAAGTGGGTCTTTTCTTAAGTTGACTTTACGACAAGAGAGATGATTACAACTTCGACATCGTAAACTATGCCTTTTATGGACAGTAATATTGCAGTGGGACCTACATATGGCCTATACATATATCGCCTAGTAGCATTTGCTAGATCCTAGATAACATGTGACGATTTTAATCGACGTCAGAAAACATTATTGCAGAAACTTATAGAACAGGGCTATGCCCCCAAGCACCTCCACCGAAAGTTTCTCGACTTTAGCAATATATATCACATACTGATAGAAAATACTAGCGTAGCGTGCAAGGTATATGGTGTTACGCTTCATAACTTGTGTACAATTCCGCTCACCCCAGGGCTAGGGATCGTATGTACCCTTGTACTTCAACATCCTCATGATGTTCAAATGAACAGTCACAATGAAAGCGTGAGTGAGATATATCATTCTCTGGATAACAACTACAAGGAAAATCATACTGATCAGCGATACTATTTGATAGTTTTGGGAGCATCATGCCGGCATCGTTGAAAACTGTTGACCATCTCTCTCTTGCAGGAAACCAGCCTATATTTATGTTTAGGCTCTTGCTTTAATTTGGTGCAAATGCTGTTATATGAATTAGGTCGTTGGATTATGAACGCGGAATTTTTTTGAAATACGACTGAATGTTGAATGACGGACTAAACGCTTGTATCCCAGATATATACATTTGTTCGGTGTAAAGATATTCGAAGTTCAACAAAATTAATTTTTAAAATGGCTATTGTAAAAACATGTATCCATGTTATACTGACTTACATCATTATGTACGGGTCTGTATTTCAAATGCACTATTTATCATAATATCACGACGCTCGATGCAGATTGAAAACAAAAATTGCAGAAAAGAAGTGTTTCAAGCATTTCTGTAGGCAGAGTTGCTTCCGTTCATTTCCCCCTAAAATATACCATTATGAAACCGAGGCTTGATCGAGTCTAAAAGGAAATCCTTTTCTCAAGTTTAATAAATTTTGGCCCAGTTCTCCAGAATTGGAAATGGTCGATTTATTCAGTCGGGACGAATCAGTATCCTTAAAGACTGTAAAATTAATCACTTAATGATACGATTGGTATAGATGAATATATGTTCAATCGTGCTCTGCATTGCGAAGAGATTAAAGCAAGTCTTTTAGTACAATATGTTACACAACAGCGAGAAAAGTTGTATTTCCAAAATCATAGAGAATTGTCGGCAGTTTTCATTAAATCATTTCGGTGACAGATTTGAAATTAAAGTAAATACAATTACGTTAACATTTGAGCTTTCAAATGACCGAGTTGGCATGTGGGAACTTTTAGGAAATGGGTCGTGGAATATCATTTCCCCTGTTCAAGTTCATCTTTGCAACAATGTCACATTCACGGCACAGAAACATATCCTGCACTTCTTGCTGAGTCTTGTATCGAACAGTCGCCGTTCATACCTCTTCCACGGTAACTAAAACTAGATATGTTAGGATATTACAGTTTGTAGCAGTCAAGCCCCCCAACGACTACAGTGAGAAAAACAAATTCGATCCATATATTAGAAAAACACCGCACTTGCTACAAATTTACAACTTCAAAATTCATAGAAACACCCCATCATAAAATTGCGCAGATAAATTATAAACAACATGAAGTAAACATTTAATGCCTTACTTATGAAGGGGTACCCCATTGTTTCATCCACTGTGCGCGCACAGTGTGATGAGTAAACATCCGCGTTGGACATTTAATGAACCGCTAAAGAAACTCTCTGATTTGCTGAATTTTCGTCGAATTTTCTCCACAGACCAATGAAAATACCCGATTTCCTTTTCAAATTTTGAATTGACCAATCAAGTGCTTTACAACTGGAAGATATCCCATGATGCAATGATGTTTCCATAAAACTCCATTCGAACAACTTCTCCACAGGGTAGTTTATTTATGAAATCCAACCAGTTTTCATCGATGCAGTAAATCCTCTTCTTCACAAGCTGTCTCTTGGTCTTTTTGATCAGCTGATTGGGGTTCAATCAAGAAATTCGCGATTTCAGGTGCAACGGCGCTCTGACCTTACACAAGTGAATTCTCTGTCTGTAAGCGCGCTGACTCTTGCGGAAGTGGGGAGAGCTGATTATCGAAATGGGATAATAGTGCTCCTTCAGATGACGCTCCAAACTGTCGCGGAGTGATTTGAGGGAGTTGTGGCCGTAATCAGTCCCATTCCGCGATTTCACAGTGGAGAAGAATAGTTCCAAGATGGTGTCCAATTCTTCGGGTGAAATTTCTTCGATGGTCCTACTACTTGAGTAAGGTTCACCACGTAACCAGGTTTGGAAAATACGGACGTGGCTACGGGTATTTCTTACAGTCCCCGTTACTGGGTCTCTGCTACTGGGATTCGCCTTGTGTAAAACTGAAATAGACAAAACCATGGGATACGTAATATTGAGCAAACAGGAGTTAAACAGCTTAGTACAATATAAATCGTAGCTGACATATTCTTCAGTGTTTTCATGCGTAGCTTTGCCACAGCACACAACAATTTATATTTTGACTTTCAGGACTTTTCATGAATACTCGTTTTTTTTTAGTGTTAAATCCTGTGTTAAATGTGACAATTTTAATCAACGTCACAAAATATTGTTGGAGAAACTTATAGAACAGGGCTATACCACCAAGCGCCTCCTCTCACAGTTTCTCAAATTTGGCGATACATATTGTATGTTGATAGCAAAATACGAGCGTAGCTTGTAAGATCTATGGCGTTATGTTTCGTAACTTGTCTAATTCCGCTTAACCCGGGATTAAGGGACGTATGAACCCATGTACTTCAAGATCCTCATGGTGCTCATATGAACAGTCGCAATCAAAGCGTGACTGAGATACATTTTCTCCAGATGACGACTTTACAACGAATATTACGGATTAAGAATACTGATTAACGATACGGATTTGATATTTTTGGAACAACTTGATGTCTTGCCGGCATCATTGAAAACTGTTGTCCGTTTCTCTCTTGCATGAAACTAGCCTATGTTTATGTATACTATGATTGTCTTTTTGGATTTGGTGCTAATACTGTTATGTGGAATAGGTGTTTGAATTATGGACGCGGATGTTCTTTAATGGACGACGGCTGAATTATGAATGACGGACCTGACGCTTGTAATATTGCTCGACCTTGGCAACCCAACATATGGCTTAACGCCAATGGAATAATTACAACACATATAAGGGAAGTAAGAAGAGGTGACGACATACTGACAGAGCCACATGACGTCACAGTATAGTCTTCTGGTTAATCTATTCTAAAGCACATACCAAGAATCTAACGATTAGTGATATGCGTTGCATCTCAGGTTCGCTTCTATTGTACCCGTTCATGTGGCAACTTGGATGACATGACCACACGGCCTCTAGCACCGACATAAGCCAGTGCTAAAGCTACAATTTCAATCATTTGAGATTGATGAAGTGTTTTGATTTCCAGCTTAACACGTAACTTAAAGTGAAAACGGCTATACTTGGCAGTCAATGGTCATACAGAGTACATGTACTCACATCAATTTCCTTTGTCTTTTTAGTTTAAAACACCCGAACCCATACAAGTATACAACCAGTTTCTTTCATTTGAATGTCCAGAGAGAGAGAGAGAAAAGTGATTATAAGAACTTTTAATAGATAGCGATTAAAGAACAATTCCAGAAGTACATGTCGGATAGGATGACAGCTATATAACAAGGCATGACCGTCATATAGAGTGCTGACCGAGACAGGATAATGTCCGTGTTAACTGATTTTCGAACATTTGGTCTTCCCTGTAGAAAGATTCTTTGTAGCCTCTTTTGAAATTTTATATGAATATTATGATTCATGTATCGGTCTTACCAAATTACAAGTTTATTCAGAATCACCCAAATTAAACGCAAAAAAAAATGTGGCGGAAGACGATGCCGGCGTACTCACAAAAAGTCATATGACCCCTTTAGACAAATATACTGACTGCATATTTCTAAAAACATCACACGAACAAATGTTATCGCTGTGATGATTTGTATCCCAGTCACGCTTTTACTGTAGCTATTCATGTAGACATGTTGAATGACAAAATCCCACGACCCTTAGTACCGACCATTAAGCGTGAACCATAAACAATTAGAAAGCACCACTGATATGCCTCAAACCATGTCTGAGAATATAATTCTTTCATGTAAAAGAATCACATTTATCACTTTATTTCACAAAGTCATCAACTACTTCCTAGGGCTTTGATTCAATAAAGGATAGTTTGCGAACTGTTGTAGTCTGTCTGGGCGTAGTTATCTCCTATTAATTTCATCCCATTTTGAAAGAAAGTTTGATATGTGCCGGTGTAAAAATAAAGGTAGTTCGTTGGCAATGGTTGTCCGATTGCGATAAGTTAACACTTGTTTACCTAACACACACGAATTAGGGAGAGAGACTTCAGCAATATTTCAGTTACCGACAATCAATATTAAACTCCATTCCAGGATATCAACGCTGTATCGAAAATCGAACAATGAAACACAAACCCTATATCAAAAACAAAAATACACTAAAACTGCCCTCACAAAGCATTCGCTGTCAAAGAATCCACAAGAAGTCCCTTTCCTAGATAACACCATCTTCATCGTATAATGCAATGGTCTGTTTTTCTTGGACTTTCACAAAGTTATAGGGTCAAAATCTCAAGAAACCTTATACTCTCGGTACTAGATATCACCTCTTTCTTCGCAACAATGTGGTAATGTCCAGATTGATCTACAGTCAGTACAGGAGACCTTACATTCATACAGCGTAGGGTAGGTGTGAACAGGTAGGTCCCCGGGTAGGTGTGAACACCACCAGCATCAAAGCCTTCTTTCACATTCTCACCTCGGAAAACCGAACTCCCGTAACAGATTCATATATAGAGTAATTCACTCTGAATGGGTTTCACAGCACTAGCTTTCCCACCGTACGTGACACGTCACCAGGGACGCATGCGCGGTTCCCAGAGGAAGTTCAGGAACAGTACTTTTCTCGCACGGTTTTCTCGCACTCGAAGTAGGAATTGTGTGGCCTCTCCTATGGAAAACCACTGGGATCCGGTGTGGAGACTAAGAATGTCCGGTGGCTAAGAGTGTCCGTTACCTATCTTCTAACCCTGCAGCTAGGAACTTTTCTCCACATGTGAACAAGTGTCCATCCTTGGTTGCAATAGAAAAGGATATGAAAATGGGACACTAATCGCAATGAAATTCGTATCCACCACACCGGTCCTATAATCTCATATTAATTAATTGAACGCAACGAGATGCCGTCATTTGACAAGAAGTCATATGACATCACAGCCCATATTCTGACTGCGTATCCCAGTAATGCTCAGCCACGCTTCATCGTAGCCGTCACACGGCCCCTAGCATCGGCTGGAGTAGTATTGGATACAAATATCCATGAGCCCTGATGTAATGTAGTCCTATCATCTGATGGAAAGTGATGAACTGTGTGACCGTTAGATACAGAAGTAACGGCCCAATCGAGGAAGATATTAGTACAATTAGTGATGAACTGTGTGACCGTTAGATACAGAAGTAACGGCCTAATCGAGGAAGATATTAGTACAATTCAAGTTCTTATTCAGAACAAGTCTGCGAGGCCCGACGTCGACCAAGCACCGACCTGACGTCGACCAAGCACCGACCTGACGTCGACCAAGCACCGACCTGACGTCGACCAAGCACCGACCTCACGTCGACCAAGCACCGACCTGACGTCGACCAAGCACCGACCTGACGTCGACCAAGCACCGACCTGACGTCGACCAAGCACCGACCTGACGTCGACCAAGCACCGACCTGACGTCGACCAAGCACCGACCTGACGTCGACCAAGCACCGACCTGACGTCGACCAAGCACCGACCTGACGTCGACCAAGCATCGGCCTTGTGTTGCAAGAAAAAACCCCAGTACATTTAAAGGCTTGCTAAGTTGTTTGTCAAACACATTTCTCACAAATCTTATGGACACGGATTTTGAGCTTGTCTGGAAACAGTGGCGTTATGAGTTCTAAACACGATTTTTAGGTCTGTGAGATTTGTGAGCTTGACTGGAAACAGTGGCGTTATGAGTTCTAAACACGATTTTTAGGTCTGTGAGATTTGTGAGCTTGACTGGAAACAGTGGCGTTATGAGTTCTAAACACGATTTTTAGGTCTGTGAGATTTGTTCACGACGGTGCAAACTGCTTTTCTAAACACACGACAAAATTGTCGCATAGAGATCAATTTCGTTTGTAAACCAAATTACATAGCTCTCTTTCGAGAAAAGAGA
Source organism: Hanleya hanleyi (assembly GCA_036873755.1). NCBI lineage: Eukaryota > Metazoa > Mollusca > Polyplacophora > Lepidopleurida > Hanleyidae > Hanleya > Hanleya hanleyi. The sequence continues at coordinate 41,150 of JAVTVY010035069.1, read as the reverse complement.
GCTCACGGGGTTAAAAAAGGGGTTAAAAAAAATCAGAAGCTCTGAAAATGAACATCTCTTTGAGTGTACAAAGTTCCTCGAAATGTGAGTTTCTACAAATGTATATAGCCCAGTTCTCCGTGCAGATGGAAGAGCTTATGCAAGCAGGAAACTCGACTCTCGAGCTTCTGGGGCTTCGCATGTGACAGACTGACTTTTCGCTGTTGTCTGCAGTTGTCTACAAATAATTTGAAGCACGACTGGTAGAGTCGCCACAGATTCAGTGATGATAAAATGTATATTGAACTGTCACATGTGTATGTCACACGTCACTGGTATTTACATACAGTCGATTCCACCGAAACTACGGATCAAAATATCGTATAGGCTGCACATACATGTTACATAATGACCTTTCCTTGGTCAAAATATCCTGATAATCTCTTATCATATGGTACTGTTGTACACAAATGTGTTTGCATTTCACCCTCTGTCGATTTTCTCCCAAATAGGACCCTCGGAATAACACTGCATATCTGAAAGCCTCGCTCTCCGATATAACTGGAACTTGTTTCAGTATCTAACATAAAACTATGCTTTATTCGACCATAGTGCTTTTCTTTTCGGAGTAAGCATTTTTCAACGCCTTCAAAATATTTTTTTAACTTGTTAAAGTACGGTACAGAGGAGGTCCTTTTGCCAATATTCGTACAAAGTTACCATCCCCGGACCTCACTTGTGAATTGCTCATTTGTGAATCTAGTTCCCTAAAGCAATTGCCATGCCAGTCATGTCGCGCATACACGTTCAGAATGGCTCTATTTCCCCATAAACGATCACTACAGAAATTCTGAAGGACCTACGACAATATTGGGATCTAAAGAAAGTTTGCTTCAAATTTCTTCAGCTCAATTTTAGGTTGCTTCTTTTACTATATATCGGTAAAAACTTCTTTTCGCGTCAAATACGAACTATAGTGTTTATGCAGGATATATGTGTTCGAAGTTTGGTTTTTTGAGAAATGATTCAATTGAAAGGACGATAGTGTACATTTATTCTTTAACGTACATTTATTCTTTAACGTACATTTATTCTTTAACATGGTGTACAGCGATAAATCTAAGACAAAATACAACTATCCTATTGAATTATGTGTGTTAAATCATATAAGGGATTAAATATAAAAAAAATATATAAAGAACATATTTCCTTTCTTTGAAAGTTTTCGGATCTGGCAACATACATAAACAAAAAAACATTGTCGAATTTTCTTCATTGTGATTCTACATAGAATGGTTGTATAATAATTCATAACAGATTTTATCCCCGTAAAACAAAAATTATGTCATAATTAACCCTACCAGGCCTGGGGGAGTTTGGGCCCGTTGTAGCTACATTGATGATGTCACAGTGATTTATTTATTTTTTCTTCAAATATTTAAGTTTCTTCTCACAACTGATGAATGGGACAGTCAATCATTATTTTTCACAGAATAGATGAGATCGACGGCTTTCAGACATGAAAACACCAAAAAACTGGACGAAAACCATCCAAACGTCATCGTTCTGAGGACCCCGTCATTGTCGCCATATTGAATTATCTCACGATTACGATAATAGGCTCAAAATCAATCACGTGTGAAAGGCTATAGAGTGAGAATGTTTCGGCTCTTATAAACTCATCGTTCCGGTGTTAGAGTGTAAAGTTTGCTAGGGAGGCCACGTAATGGCCAGATAGGGTTACATCTAAAAAATGGGGGTTTCTGAGGATAATGGTAGAAATGTGTTGTAAATAACGGATCAAACCATGTAGCATACACACGATCGTTTTTATTATTATTTTTTTTTTACAATTACATGTTGCCAACATGTACACACTCAATTAAACGTCTCTACCTACTATATCCCAACCCCAATCAGTGAAATAAACCAAAACATTGAAACATTTCATCGACGTCAAACATTTTGCGTGTTTCTTTCTCTGTACTTCACTTTCTAATTTCGACAGACCTTTGATTATAATGACATAGTAAATTAGCTATACGTTAACATTTTAACTACACGTTTGTCCCAAGTACTGGTATATTGAAATATGAAATACATGACTGCTACAGCATAGCTACAGAGGTACAGGGCATCCATGATTGGGCATTCATGATTGAATATACAAAGCGTATTTCACGCTTGTAAAAATTTCCATCCATGACATGACAAAGTCACACACGATCAGTCTGAAGACACGATCCTATACATGCATATATAATTCCGAGGTATTCAGTCTCCACATAGAAAAAGTGTATTCCTAGCGCAGTATATACATGCACTATCATACTTCAATGTTATAAAATTGCCACACCACTGTAAAACACTGAATTTCCGAGGCAGACGTTCAGCTTGCCGGTTCTTTATCATCCAAAGACAAGTCAAGTACACCCATAACAGAGGTATTCATTGCCTTCAGTTGAGAGATTTTCTTCTTGAAGGCAGCCTGTGAGACCAGGAACTGTGGCGAATTCGTAATGGAATACGGATAGCCCTGCGCCTTGAGATGGCGCTCAAGGCTCGTTCGGACTCGAAGGAGAGATCCCCTACTGAATTCCCCGCCCGTCTTTGTTTTGACCGATGCGAAGAACTCGGCCAGATAGACGGCAAGCTCAGACACTGGGATGCTTTCTATTCGTCTGTGGTCGTTGTACGGTTCCGACTGGATCCATCGCTGAAATACGTTGATTCTACAACGATCACTCCTATGGATGTGTCCCGGCTGGCCCAACCGTTGCGGGTCCTTGATTCGCCAGTGAGTGATACCGGTGTTCACAGAGGCAGAAGGCTGGCCCATCCGATGTTTCGATAAGCTCAAATGAGTCCTGGCTTTCGATTCTGGAACAAAATAATTATATAATGACAATGATGTATATTTCATGACGAAAACATGAAAAGCTACGAATGTTTCCAAACCAACTTAAACATTGCATGCAGTCATCAGCGACAAAGCAAAATGTTGAGGTTTCCCGAACTTTTTCCAACCCTTCCGATAGATCAATTCTATAAACACCTACCCTGCCATCAAATACGACAATCCAGTTTCAGAGGATCACCCGGACTAAGACATGACGCTTCCACGCCATATCAATCTTTGACTGAAAGAACAATTCCTAAACTGCAAATAGCAATGTTGTCTAGGCTGAATTGGAGTGATATGCAAGAGGTGGGAAAAACTGACGACGTCTGGCGACTGAAAAGCAACCATATGACTGTACAGGAAATAAGATCAATATGACGAGACGCGAGTACCTATATATCGGACAACCGACGGATATGATTTCAAAATTTGGGACTTGATGAACAAATATCGATGATAAAGAATTAGAGAGCGATTGAACTTTCTATTGCTTTCCCTAATTATGATAATTACGAAATCGGAATTGAACACACGACTGACACTGGCATGTCCAACCTTTTTATCTTGGTTTACAGCTTACTACAAATCATTTGTGAAACGCTATCAATTGATTTACTTTTGCAGTTTTTGATGCTTCCAGTGACTTGTAGATTTTCCAGGAGTTTCAGCGACTTGCACAAGTTTTCCATGAGTTTCCACCAGTGGAAAAGGTCTTCCCAGATGCGCGTCAACTCTGTCTTTTGTCATTTGAAGAATTATCTGATATCCCCCTCACCCCCCAAAAAGCAGAACGAATCAGGCCAGTCCTGTGCCTATCACATAACCAGTCAGCTGATTAGTACTTCCTACAATTAATCCCACATGGTAAAAGGTTTTTGAATCGAAACTGTTATACGTGAAGTGAAATGACAAATAATACATGTACTCGGACCTCTTTAATGCAAAGCGCTATAGCACGGTGCTTCAGCTATCCAGAAGCTCCTATCAAGAGCTCGCCAGAACAATTTAAATAGTTAGCAGAAGTTTAACATCGCATTCCATATATCACGACGTCCCAGTCACAATATCCGCACAGCTGATGTCAGTTGTCATGAACAGTTCAAGCAGCATGACTATTGAGAAGTGGGTCAACAGTCGGCATCTGGATGTAAGCCAACTGCGGAAATAGGCGGTTACGCCCACTACCGGTGCAAAACACAGGAAAATCAGTTAATTTGAATGGCTTAGCGCAGATGAATAATATAGGGAATAAGCGCGATTTTAGATATACAGAGTACCAATAAATCGTTATAAAAATTGCGGAGCTGAACAAACTATAGCAGAGAATTCAAAGAAATACGGAGAATCGTAGCAGGAATTACTTCCATCGATTAACTAAATATCCACAGATGTGTAATATAGGTACCCCACACAATATATAGCATTATACAAACGTACATATGTATATTTAGAGCATAGAGTGAAGCAGTCATTGTTGTTTATTAAAACCAACAAGATAAAAATTTCATAAAACGTACTATTTGGTAATTCGCACAATGAAATGGTCCACTATAGTCAGACCAAATATCCAACAAATTATCTCAATGCAAAAATACATTAAATTTCTAACTTTTCCAACAAAAATTGGTAAAATCTATCTAACGTTCACAAAAAGTGAAGGACATCTACCAAAGACCCTGTTCTCGAAATAGCATTTGTCATGAACTTTTGAGGCTTTGAACTAGCTAGAATGGAAATTAAGTAATTCTATATTTAAGGATAGCTATCCCCTTAGAGGCAGTTTTTGCACCCCCATGACAATTTGTCGTCTGTATCAATAAATATACAAGATAACCATAATAAACTATATATTTTATGAAAGCATACATCGCAGGGATTCCAACTATATGATTTGTATAACTGACGCTGCTACTGTGTAGAAAATATTCCAATTTAAAAAAATTAAAATGAAAACAATAGCGTCCATTTTTCAATTGAAATTTCATGAAAACTGTTGGTCTTGTTTCAACTTTGATGGTATACCTTGGTAGGAGACAATTCGAACTAGTAAACTTTATCTCATTTTTTTAAATTTTTGCCTGGTTATGTTTTTATAACTATTTTACTAAAATAAATTGAAAAAAATGTACTTTTTTACGGTCGTTTGTCTTAAAAGTTGGATAATTAAAAAACGAAGCCGAACTTACAAAAAGTGAGATAAAGCTTTCTAGATCACCTTATAAGTAACAAGCATGCCAAATTTCAAAAGCGTAGCATGGATACTTTTGGAGAAATAAACGTTTGAATTTCGGATTTTGTACAAAAATGAAAGGCTAGAAATCGGGCAAAATGTGTCCAGCTATACATCTGATGAATTAATCCCTATTTTTTGCTTGAATTCTATTGTCAAATACATTTTTAATCTGTCTAATGGGACCTACTCGAATTCCTGTTTATTCTGGATAACTATTACACTAAGTTTTTTTCATCAAGTCGGTTTAAAGTCCAATTTAAACTTAAAAAACCTGCTAAACTTGTTCACACCTGTGTAGATTACTTCACGGCGGGTGTCTGAGTGAAGTGTCACTGTCATAATTAGAAACAAAAATAAGGATGTTTGCATGGTTTTGATCAGAAGGGGGTACATTGATGTAAATAAGTAGGACTAATAGATAATTAGCTTACCATAATACTGCGGAAATGAGTTTTGGAAACGGTAATTTAACAGACAAAAATAATAGTAGCCAAGCCCAAGCTAAGGCAATCTGTTTAATTGTTCCAGGGCATCGGAAACTAAATTTTAAGGAAGCGTAACGAACCTTTGCACATCAACTTGATCAATGTAAATGTTACCCTGGACATCAAAGAACAAGTAACGATGTAGATAGCATCAATATAATTATCATTTCACATGCTAATAAATTTATGCACACCTATAACTCATCATTTATCTTTTACTACAGATCCCCATAAAGTTGTAGAAATGTTTGGGACACACTAGTCCAGGAAGACAACCACAAAGTCACGACAGCTAAATAACGCTACAGGTGCACTTCTAGTCGCACTTCCTATAGCCCAACTATTTGAGCGTCAACAGAGAATAAACTTGGCGAAAGATCAGATGACAGAATGATGCAACAAAAATGTGATACTTCAGATGATTATGCGAATTTTCTGCAGCTCCGTCATGTCCGGTGAGTCTTCAAATGTCCTCGTGACTTCTAGCCTAGACTATGCCAGATAGTATGCCATATGGTCAGCAGAATCGAAATATATATATCAGGGTTACTCTATGAGTGTCAGATTTGATTTCCATTATGTAAGCTTACTTTTAATAATTCTAAGAGTATCGTAAGGGACCTTGTAACATTAACAGTCAATTCAAACGTTACACGAGGCATCAAGGAAACAATTGTCGCATCAAAAATATTACAAAATCCCATGCTAATAAATGCAAATACGTCTATCGCATTATTCCTCTTTTTACTACTGATGCATATCAGTCAAAGCTGTAAAATTTAGGGCACAATACAATTCATGAAGTTGTATCAGGATTTAAAACCTATACGTGCGTTTCTAATATCATGAAAACTGATACAAGGTACATGGTTCACTTTGGCGACAACCTAGTGAACATGCTGAAATATCAGATGGTTTCCTTAAGTGGCATCAGATGGTTGAATGATAAAACCCTCGAGTAGTTGAACATGTTTAAGAGAGTTCAACCTGGACTCCCGCCATTACAGTACTTTCAAGGTTTCAACTTGTAGGTTTTGGCAGTCTCAACAGAGCTATTCTTCTTCTGAAAGCAACTTGACTTGGCTGGAAGTTCGGAGATTTTGTGATGGAATATGGGTACCCCAGATCCTTGAGATGACGCTCTAAGCTCGTTCTCAGGGCCATCAGAGAATTCTCACTCAGCTCCCCTCCAATCCTGGTTTTAACAGTCGAGAAGAATTCTGCAAGATATGGGGCCAGTTGTTCTGGTGGGATTGTGGACATTGCGCGGTTGTCGTTGCGTGGCTCTGCCAGTAACCAGCGTTGAAAGGCCTTGATTCGGCAACGGTCGCTTCTGTGGATGCCTTGTAGTTTTTCAGGAAGCTCCAGTGAGTAACCCGAAACGAAATTCCCGGTAGTCGACCCTCTGCTCAACATGGTCTTGGATTCTGGAACCAGATAATTTTATAAGATGTGACGCAACTGTTTTGATAGTTGAAGAGGATACTATATACAGGCATCACATTCAACGACAAACTTACGAAAGTTTCCTACTTTGGCTTACAAAAAGCCAAGGACTTAATTTAACGACAATTTAAAAGGCCTACTGACCATGTTGACGGGGAGATTACTTCCATCAAGGTCATTGGGTGATGGCATTCGTGAAGATGTGAATCAAATATGGTGGCAGTATACTCTCTAAAAAGTGCCCATGGTTTCAAAAGTGTAAGATTCTACTTCGATCATTTCCTATGCATGCTCCGCGATGATGCTCATAAAACAGAACTGCAATTGTTACTAGCAATTGTTGTTGGCCCTAATGCTATTACACAATATCCTGTCCTCATATAGTTTGATGAGATATTTTGAAGCAATGACTGACCATGCATGCTTGACCAAGGGTGACCATATTTTATAACAGATGTCGTTAAATATTTCACAGGATACTGCAAGTGGTCCAATTTCAGACAATGTACTGCTTCTCTCTGGTCATTTCTGTGACCCCATTTTACAAAAAAAATCAACAATTATACGCTATGTTCAAAAGTACTGCGAAGGAGCTATATCAGTAATCTGTTGATGCTGATTATAGCAGTCACCCTTGAAAAAATAATCTTGGAGCAAAAAAATCGCAGAGAGAGAGAGAGAGAGAGAGAGCGAGAGATAATTTAACGTCGGATTCAGCTATATAGTGTCGATCGACATAAATCTCTGTTCATCAAATATCTAACAACAGAATTACATCATAAATCAATCTTTGTCAAACAGTTATTTAATTACTTAAGAACATTTCTGAACTCCGCCAGTTTTAAGAATATTTTTTCAAATTACAAACATGGGGTTGACAGGAAGTTAGAGCTCACTATGGTTTGTTCAAATCGAGATATTTCAACTTTTTCCAGCAAACAAAGTAAAAACAACATCAGCATGATAGGTCAATGGTCTTGCCCTTTAATGTTCCACAATACCTAGTGATAAGATTTTGACACCTTATTAGTTTTACTCAATTAAATTGCAATAAACTCACCAAAACAAATTATATATTTTCTGAAAGTTATTCATTCTGGGAATCAGACATGTCAACATTCTGCGACAATTCTGTTCATCTGAGACTACAACTTATTTGAACAATATATTATATTAACAAATATTATATGAACATTTTGATTCCTATAAATACATGTATACCTTTCAAACAAAATTATATCAATATATTTTTTTAATTTCGTCCTGGAAATGATTTTTTGACAGTTCAAAGTTCAATAATTCGAAAAATGCGACCCCCTTCAAATCAATCTTCGCAAAAATGAGGCAAGCTTTATATTCTGTTCCATATGTGTTCAATGTTGTGTCCAATTTTCATTACATAATTTTCTAGATTATTTGTGAAAAAAGTTTGATGAAAATGATTTGCCTGATCAACTGATCACCACGTGTTACATAAACATGTGTGGATCACCTGCCGTGCTTGCAGTGCTCCCTTATCCATAGTATAGCTTGTACCTGAGCTATATAGATCTCCATACATCTTCACTGACAAACAGCTCGTTTTCCGTATGAAGAAAAACTCTGTTGATTTATCTTCCTCCAACCCACAGATTGAATAAAGCATTTCAATATTTTGGGAATAAAGTTTCGAAGGATTGAAGCCTGTTTAGGAGCACTGGAACCTTTAAAACCTCATCTTTACTACTCAGTACTCTTGAGTGAGTGAGTGAGTGAATAGGGTTTAACGTCGCTTTCAATACTCTTGAATGAACACTGCAAAGAAACACTAAAAATATCGTAGATGTGGAATTCCCACACTCAGTGAAGGTCACAATGATCTCGGGTAACTTCTCAACTCGGGGTAGGTTAGGAATTTAGGCGTGCTAGGAACTGGCATAGATATAGGGCATTCCAAACACAATGCCATGGTGTGCTAAAAGTTTGGAAGCACAGTAACTCTCTGGCATAATCTTTGAATCTCATCAGAGTTCATGCCATGAGAGTAACAATTCCAGGACATTATCCACTGGAACACATGGTACGTAAATTAGTTTTTCAGTCCAATTTATCTGAAGCAAAAACCAAATTTAATAATACAAGGACACATTTCTTTAATTCTGACATTATTTAATTATTAAATCTATCTCATGTTTAGATCCAGTCACTCTGGAATGTGGTTCTGTAAACTCGGGTATAGTTAGTGCCGTATTTTTGTCCAAAATTAATATGAGCAATTTAAAGAGAATATGACAATAGAATATTATATGGCTTCACATTGGATATTTTTATCTAATGACGAAGCAATTTAAGTTTCTTAATCGGAGCACATCGCAAGTTACCAATAAGAGCCGAAATTAGCTCCGGTGGGGACTTCTTCTATACAGCGTGAGAACAAGGCCCCGGAGCCAAACCATTCACCAGATGTAGTTGTTGGAAAAGTGCCGGACGGGCAATATTTGCTGCTGAACCCGTTTTTCATAACCAATAAAATAATTCGATTCTATGTCCACTTACCTTTCATAAGAAACCATGTTATTGAGTGACTGTCCATTTTTGGCTTTGCAAGACCTCTGAACTCGGATGAGGGGGTAAAACTTGCATCGATCAGAACGTCGATTACACGCCACAACATCGCGCGTCAAACACTACACGCACAGCGGCGATGCCGACAGTTTTACCCCCTGGTCTGAGTCTGGTCTTGCAAAGCTAAAACTGGACAGTCACGCATAAACAGGGTGTCTTATGAAAGGTAAGTGGGCATAGAATCGAATTATTCTTTGGTTATGACCAACGGGTTCGGCAAATATTGCTCGTCTTGCACTTTCCCAACAACTACATCTGGTGAGTGGTTTGGCTCCGGGGTCTTGTTCTCACGTTGTATAGAAGAAGGCCCCACTCTACCCAAGCCCAAGCAGGCTTCAAGACAAGACTGGTATTAACCAAAACAGACAACATAGTACCAATATGTTGGCTTGAAAAATCCAATGGCGCAGGAAGAGTGTTGTATTCCATGCCAAGTGGATCACCCCCATGCTGTATCCCATTTGGGCCAACATATTCCATTCCTACCAAAAATCTCCTGCCCAAAGGGTGAACCACCAATGCAGTGCGGTTTAAGGGTCAAAAATAAATATCACGTATGAGAGAAATTATTCAGGAAGCTTAAAGTATACTATCTCGTCGAATGTTCTGATTAATTCTCAGGTCCGGGATCTTGAATAATAGCACTCCCTCTCTGGAGGGACAAAAACTATATCTATGGACGCAGCCAAGATTGTGCGTTGTTTACACGTCAAAATGGATGATTATGCACAAATCCACTGCTTCAAGTTGCTGTTATCAAGAACTCGAAGACCCAGTGCCTCAGAGCATAGAGAAAGGCGATGTTCTTGAAGATACCGCCATGAACATTTTCTTTCTTACGTCATATTTAATTTTGCCAAATAAAACCGCACCTTGTTAGGGGCCAAATCCGAGTTAAAATCCGCAACGTCCTGTCAAGTTTTAAAGATATGTTTTGAAGTTATTTATATGTATATTGTAAATTTCACGTTCTCATGCTAACATTGTTGATCATGTTGAATTATGCCACTATCATTATATTCCGTAGTGCTGTATCTGTACAACCAGCTACTGCAGAACAATATTCAGATTATACTGGTAAAAGGCCTCTGAAATTCCCTAGGATGCATTAAATGAAGTCTGAACCTTTTCCAAGGGAGAGGGCCCCTGGAACCCTGTGTGACCGGAGATGGCGTATTGTGGGAATTGAAACACCACGGTCTTGGAATGACAAGATTATGTCTGCATTTCAAACTCAACGCAGCTGATCAAAACTGTGACAGTGGCCAATACTAGCGAAGGTACGAAGCTATCCAGGGTATTGTCTGTATAGTGCCTCGAGAAAGGTTGGTTGATTGTATATTTGTGAATATTGCCTTCAAGCTCTTGAAAGGAGTTTTACGGAGGGTTTATCTTGGTGACATCAAAAGACTGGACCAGATGGAACAGTGAGGCAGTCATGGCCAATTCACCCAGGTCGATCCAAAATGATCATATAAGCTTTTGGGATGAATGTGTTGGCACTTTTACTTGGAGCCCCAAACCTCATCTCTCTGCATTTATTTGCCACAGTCATACGATACCATTTCTTAAAAGCTGGTGTGGGATGGCACTTCGGGTTCTGTGACTTTCTGGGATTCTAACTGGAGTATTTTCTGCTTCAGTGCCAATTTACTCTTTAAGAACATGGAGGAGTTCAATGAATAAGGATATCCACAGCTTTTCAGATGTTTCTCCAAGCTTGAACGAAGTCGTACCAGGGAGCTGGAGCTGAAATCACTCCCATGAGCCCGAGATTTCGCTGTGGTGTAAAATGCTACCAAGTAATTGTTCAACTCTGGTGCAGGTATGTTCTCGACCAGCCGTGATTCGTAGTACGGTGGGGATTGTATCCAGCTTTCGAAGACATTGAGGTTGGATCGCATCCTCCTGTCGTAGCCCTGTAACCGGTCATTTGCATTGGCTATCCACCGAATTGGGACCGCATCATGCTCACCATCTGTCGCCAAGTGGGGCAAGCGTTCTTCGGAATGAAACACTCCCGATGTTGAGACAAATTCTGCGGCACTCGAGATGTTCATTGGAAGGCAGTCACTAACTGCTGAAACCAAGATAATTCCAAATAAATCAGAATGGCCACAAATCCAGTATCAATCCATAATGATTTTAATAACAGATACGAATGAAAGATAACAATCCAACACAGTTTTATATTGGTTGTCGACATTATTGGCGAATTTTGTAAAATCTTTCAAAATGCCAACTTGTAACTTATATTTCCAATAAATGAGAACATAACTTACTCGACAATATGACAGTAGATTATTTCTGCACCTTATCTATAAAGCTGAAACATTATGGTTTTGGAAAGGGTGTTCACCAGGAGTGAGTGAATATGATTTAAGTCGCTTTCAAAAACCTTTCAGTCATATCACGCCATTATAGTACTATTTGTTTTCACAGACAGTGGCGAGGTCTATTCATTTTTACACATGAAAACCCCAAGGGTGCCTCAATTAGTCTCCTCTTACAACAAGCTGTCCGAGGAGAAGAGGGCCTGTTTTTTTCTTTCCATGACTTGGGGTGTACAACACATCGAAACCCCAGCTGGTCAATCTCAAAACTCAACGACGACACCCCAGGTTGATGCCCTGAGGGCCTTTTTCAAAAAAGTACATAAGCTAGAGATTAATTTTGTACAGCCTTACCTATTTAATAAACATTGCGGTTTATTTACGTTTTTCCTGTATGAACAGAGTAGCTAAATAATAAATAGCCCTCACGAGTATGAGGGCTATAGGTCAGCCCCAGTCACCTCCAGCGAGAGTTTTAGATAATTTTATTACGAATCACCCACCTCTGAAACTGCCGTAGGCTACAACTAATCTCTATCCCCTCCTGCGCACTATTTTAAAATCTTGCGCACTATTGTGAAATAGTGACGCATATATCGCCGTCTGAATTTTCCAGTCGAAAACTTCAACTCTCTACGCGCCATGTTGGTGACGTCACGGTATACGTGTGCTAGGCCGTTTGCAATTGAACCAGAGACTCTATAATAGAGTCTCTGATTGAACATGGCGCGTATATAGTGGAAGTTGTCGACTGGAAAATTCAGACGACGATATATGCGTTACTATTTCACAATAGTGCGCAAGATTTTAAAATAGTGCGCAGGAGGGGATAGAGATTAGATGTACGGCAGTTTCAGAGGTGGGTGATTCGTAATAAAATTATCTAAATCCCTCGCTGGAGGTGACTGGGGCCGACCTATAGCCCTCATACTCGTGAGGGCTATATATTATTTAGCTAGAACAGAGGTATTGCTAGGGTCAGAATGTCGTCAAGATTCTAAAATGTATCATCCTGTATTACTGGTTTCAATTCTGTAGCACAAAATTACTGGATTTAACCAGTGTTTTTGTCTTAATTTATAAACTCAATTTAGCATTCTAATTTTGTAACTATGAACAACGGGAAAGTTTTTTTGTTTTTTTTCATTCTAATCCCACGAGACATGGCTGTCTTTGAGAATCGATTCCTACATTACAATTGGCAGTCCGGGCCTACCGTAGGTCACATGATAAGATATTTGCCACTTCAGACAAGTCACTGGAGAGTTCCACTAATTTCACCATCTCAAAGCTAGAGTATTGGACTGATTCGGAGTTCAGTATAACCATTGGTCCACTGCAAGGTATGGTACTATAACAAGCCTGTGATGCAATATTTTATCGGGAAACCTGTTGTCAGTTAAGGAGCTCCTTGATATGCTAGAAACTTGCATAAGACATTTTGAATAGCATGGCATGGTGCCGAGTTGGGAACTCCCTAGCATACTTATTGGATCTCCGAAAAGATAGGATGACATATGTATGGCAAGCCAAAGTGCTTTTTATTCCGAATTTCCGATATCGGAAATTGCAATTCCCGATATCGGAAATAGAATTTCCGATATCGTTAATTAGAATTTCCGATATCGGAAATTCAGTGACAATTTTCGATATCGGGAATTCAATTTCCGATATCGGAAATAGAATTTCCCATATCGGAAATTGTCACCGAATTTCCGATATCGGAAATGAAAGCTGGAAGCTTTACAAAACCTAGGGGTGCATCCACAGCTAAATGATGTGTGGCTAAAAACAGGCATGGGTTCGGATCTTCGGCCATAAATAGATGTACAATCTTTAACAAAAACCTTGTAAAAGTATATATTTTCTAAATGGGCACACTCGTGTCCTTATTTCAGGAGACTTGTGAGCTATTGAAATTGAAAAGGAAAGACGTGCAATCCTCCGTAACCCTTCTTCAACTTTTCTGAAAAACGCCATAAAATATATGAAAATGTGCCAAATTCTACCAGCAACCCAGCGAAAACGTGTGAAATGATTTTCTTTTTATGCATGTTAAAGTGTTTCCCGTCCAAAGGACAATTTAAAATGGCGAAAAAACAGGGGGTCGACTTACTCGTTTTTTGTAAAATTTTATGGCCATAAAGGAATCATCATTTTCGCTTCCCGAAAAAGTGCGGATTTTGGTCCGCCAGATATTCAATTCCGGACACGATTAACTCTGTAGAGGCGAGTGGGTGCGATCAACAAGCAATTATTATATCCTCGTTTGGAGAAAAGGTTACGTCCAGCAGGGTGATACTATAGATATCAGTTACAGGGCCGTAGCCAGGATTTACTGAGGGGTGGTTTTCCTTCACTTCAAAAGGGCACATCAGGGGGTTCGCTGTATGGGAAAAGGGGCAAATAGGGGTTCGCTTCAGTTCGAAAAGGGCATTTATATGAGAAAAATATATAATATTTCCGAAAGGGGGGTTTTCCCGAACCCAGAAAAACCCCCCTGGCTACGGGCCTGAGTTAGTAGAAAGGTAAGCAGAATTACCTTCGGGCGACCTTCCCTATTATAAAATTAGGGAGACACCACTTTGTACGAAACTGTGTCGAGTGTGGAGTGCACCCTAGAGTTGCAATTTCCGATATCGAAAATTCAGTGACAATTCCCGATATCGGAAATTGCATTTCCGATATCGGGAATTGTCCCCGAATTTCCGATATCGGAAATTGCAATTCCCGATATCAGAAATTCAATTTCCGATATCGAAAATTCTAATTTCCGATATCGGGAATTGCAATTTCCGATATCGGGAATTGCAATTTCCGATATCGGGAATTGCAATTTCCGATATCGGAAATTGAATTTCCGATATCGAGAATTCAATTTCCGATATCGGAAATTGAAGGTCATGAATTTCCGATATCGAAAATTTTAATTCCGATATCGGAAATTTCAATTCCGATATCAGGAATTCCATTTCCGATATCGGAAATTCTCGAATAAAAAGCACTTTGGCTTGCCATACATATGCCATACAATAGCACAGAGGAATGGCATATATGCCAGAATGGCACAGAGGGGAAGGCATAAGCCATTCCAATTGCAACTCCTCACCAGACTGATCAAAACACTACACTGGGCAAGGTGACCATTTGAATAATTCCCCGATAATTTCAAGAAGCTCTCATACCATAGTTAGAAGTTTGTAACCCATAGTAACCCGAGCTTTACAGTTAAAAGAAAACACAAAATATTATGATAACTCAGAGAGGGTCTTCTAAAACTGAAAATGGGAAACCTTCAGAAACAGGGTTTACCGTTCGTCTTACAGTACAGGCCAGATAGAAGACATGCATTTGTGTTGAGCTAACCAAGGTTTGTCAACTCAAATATACATGTATAGACTAGACGAGAAGATTTATACCTGGATACGAAATGAGAAACTTGTAAATGTGATGAGCAATAATAATCAACTAAGAATGTATTGACAAACTGATAATCTGTCCGACTGGCATTTTGGGCAGTCAAATTGTGTTTACTCGTAGTATCAGAAAACACATGGGATGATCCTGTGATCACAACTTCACATACATCTACATATTGGTACACGTGACATGTATGGTACATCTGGAAAACTCACTGTGTTTACTCGTATTATCAGAAAACACATGGGATGATCATGTGATCACAACTTCACATACATCTACGTACATTGGTACACGTGACATGTATGGTACATCTGGCAAACTCATTGGCAAACTAAATGCCCATGTGGGCCGGAGTGAAGGCACAATGATGTTTATATAATATCGGTAAACATTTACACAGGTAACCTTTATCAATGTGCAGCCTACGTCCAGTTTGTCAATTTACATTTTCTGGATTTTTTTAGATTCTAACTCCAGTATTTTCTGTTTCAGTGCCAATTTGCTTTTTAAAAACATCGGTGAGAATATGGAACATGGATATCCACAGCCTTTCAGATGTTTCTCAAGGCTGGTGCGGAGCCGTACCAGGGAGTTAGCGCTAAAGTCACATCCAGAGAGAGTTTTAGCTGAAGTGAAAAATGCCACCAAATAATTATCCAGTTCAAATGCCGGTATATCTTCGACTGGCCGAGACTCGCAGTTAGGTCCATTCCGTATCCAGGTTTCAAAAGCCTTGATATGAGATCGCATTCTTCTGTCATAGCCCTGTAATCGGTCATTCGCATTGGCTATCCAGCGTATCTCATCAATGTCTGTGTCCATGCGAGGCAAGCGTTCTTCTGGACCA